>WBNM01041510.1:44881-62381 GCA_013399055.1 Ramphastos sulfuratus
TTTCTGTGTTTTGTTTTGGTTTTTTTTTTTTTTATCATGAGCGTGGTGAGACACTGGCACAGGTTGCCCAGAGAGGTAGTAGATGACCCATCCCTGGAAACATTCCAGATTAGGTTGGATGGAGCAATCTGAGTAATCTGATCTAGTTGAAGATGTCCTTGCTCATTGCAAAAGGATTGGACTAGATGACCTTTAATGGTCCCTTCCAACCCAAACCATTCTATGATCGGTTTACTCATATCTCAGTGTGTATGTATGCACATACCCC
This sequence comes from Ramphastos sulfuratus, assembly GCA_013399055.1. Classification (NCBI taxonomy): domain Eukaryota; kingdom Metazoa; phylum Chordata; class Aves; order Piciformes; family Ramphastidae; genus Ramphastos; species Ramphastos sulfuratus. Next base: position 45,150 of record WBNM01041510.1, read on the forward strand.
TAGTAAGATCCATATCCCTTGGAAACAGCATTGCAAATCAATGATAAACTTCTTTGAGTATTAAAGGTCTGCAACACACATATGTAGTGTCCACATAGTGTCTGTGTGATTAAAGGTATACATGGAGACACATGTAATTACTCACAGGATAAGAAAGAAGTAAAAGAAAAGGAATGGGTCTGTATCTCTAGAATCTGTGATTTTATGGCAATTCAGAAAGGTTCTGGTTTTGAAGAAATATTTAGTGATGGTGAATATCTGCCCAGAAATAACAGCAGATACCAGGTGAGCCCAGGCTCTCCTGAAGTCATAGAATCACAGAATCAAGTGGGTTGGAAGGGACCTCTAAAGGTCTAGTCCAACCTCTCTGCAGTGAGCAGGGACATCCTCAACTAAATCAGGTCACCCAGAGCCCCAATAGGGTTCACCTTGAATATCTCCAGGGATGTGACTTCAACCACCTCTCTGGATGACCTGTTCCAGTCAGTGAAGGCATTGTCTTTGCTCTTCTTAGGACAGAAAAGTTCCGTTTACATCAGATGCTGAGCTGTTGTCCAGCAAGTTTCGTTCTCAACTTTCCTGTTCAGCTCCTGGATCCTTTGCTAGAAGTACAAGCAGGATATAAAATGCATGTGTCTTCCAGGAACAGTGCTCCTTGCTCCAGAAATGCTTGGTAGTAGATACCTTCTGCTTCTACACAATCCTACAATGTGTTGAGAGTGGACATCCAGCAGGGAATAGCTGTCTCTTTCAATAATACAGTAGCCATGGTTCTCAGGCTGTTTTACAATACAAACAATCACTGGATCCTTTATCTGGTTACCTTTAATCTCTGTTCATTCACACCAGAACACAAGCAGTCCCAAGGCCCACCAGATCTCTTCAAGTCAAAACACAGAAATCCAGGATCTGGAGGTGCTGCTCTAGAGAAGCAGTAGAGAAACCAGAGAAACAAGCCCCATCCTCATTTAGATGACTTTTCTGATCCTCATACATTTACAGGAATGGTGTGTTTGGGGAGATCTGCTTTCTTCTGGATCATGGAATCACAGAATGGTAGTGCAACCCCTATACCTTCATAGAACCATAGAATCAACCAGGTTGGAAGAGACCTCCAAGATCATCCAGTGCAACTTATCACCCAGCCCTAACCAATCAACTAGACCATGGCACTAAGTGCCTCATCCAGGCTTTTCTTGAACACCTCCAGGGATGGCAACTCTACCACCTCCCTCATCTAGTCCAACCCTCTGCTATATAAGGCTGTGCAGGGATGCCTGCAACCCAGCACTGTGCTGAACCACCTATACCACACGTAGGTGGTGGAGGGCAGGAGTGTGGAACATTGTTGCATCTTAGTGCAGCTTTTACCTGCTTTCTGCAGGTGTGGTAGGATAGCAGGTGTCGTTTCAACACAAGCCTCAGTAGCCATGCAGCTTATGATGGCAATAACCTGTTTCCTACACAGAACTGTATGGGATGTCCATACAAGACCCCAATAGGAAAAACCCCACAGAGACCTGCAAGGACATAGTTAGGCTTTCCCAGAGTAAATTCTATTACTTCTGAGCTCTGCTGTGAGATGTAAATCCTCACATTTAATAGTCCTATAATATTAATTGTTTGGGGATATTTTTTTTTTGACCAAAAAAAAACCCCAGGGAAAGACAAAAGGTTACATCTGTAGCTGTCATTCAGAAACCAAACCATGAGAACGACAGATTTCAGCAATGAGATGAATTAAGCTAAAAGCCATATTAAGCAGCATTACACATCTGTTGCATTTTTAAATCCTGTATGTGTCCTTGCTGGATGAAAAGTGTTTATTGTTAAATGTGTTGCTCAGCTAATTGATAATATCAAACCCTAATATTTTAACTCAGGCTGAATTCTCGACAGGCTGCAGAACTCCTTCCAGTTTGGCTTTCCAGAAACTTGCATCTGATGATGGGATTGCATTTTCCTCGGACAGCCTATTAGCTGCTGCATTTCCCAGTGATGGAGAATTTAGATGTGTGACAGACAGAAAAGCCAGAAGAATGTGTCTGGTTTTTCCTCCAGGAGCAGAGTCTGTTGGTGCAGCAGGGAGGAGACCAAAGCCTGCCAGGCTTCACCAAGCAGCCTTGGAATACCGGCAGCCACAGGAGTGGACTCCATGGGAAAGAGAGTGGGTATCTGATGTGTGCTGAGATGTGTCATTTGAAGGGCCTGCTTGGCTGGCAGCTAACTAGCAAGCCCAGCAGTGCTGGTGGCAGTGCTTCAGGCTAAATAAATAGCGAGGAACAAGAGATCAGGGTGAAATCCTGGTTTGGAGAAGTCTGCTGTTGGCTTTGATGGGCCAGCTCTCCTTCACTGAAAAAAATAAAACCCCTTCCTCAACAGAGAAATATGCCAAGTATGTGATGCAAATCTTTGATGCAACACCTGGAAAAGCAGGAAACCCAAAAGCTTTCCCCTTCTTTGAGTGACAGAGTTGAGGGGAGGTTTGTCCCCAAGTGCCGTGGGTGTCATTGAACATATACTTCTAATTGCAGCTGCTTTCACTCTAATTATAGCTCCGTTTGGTTAGGATTTTCCTCCAATCCCTCATTTCCCCTAAAGCAAACACCAGAGCACCAGAGTTGTAAGCCCAGTGGGGACATTTATTAATAACCCCCTTGGCAAATAGGGAAAAAAAATCATTATGCTGTATTAGGAGCTAAAATATTTTCCCACTGCAAAGGCTAATTGATAAAACCAAGCAGACATTATGGGGCAATTAATGTTAAGATGAAAATAAACATGAGAGCAAAACAAAAACAGGCTGAGGGAGAGTCTTTTTTTTTTTTCCCTGTCTTCAAGGCATTTTTTTATGAGTTGGAAATGAGGTGCTGGTAAATAATCTGAGATTACCTGCCTTTGCTAGCAAAGGAAAGAACACACAGGGCATCCAAAGAAAGGATTCTCATACACCTCTTCCAGTGAGAGTGGTTAGAATTCCTAAGGGATTTTGCATGTCATCCAAAAAGTCTTTCTGTTTCGAAATTGTCTATCAACTTTTTCTCTCCTGCAGCTGGATTTGGCTTCCCCCTTCCCCTTTCCCCAGAGCAACTTCAAATTCTGCACTTCTCTGTAAATGCTGACCAATGGCCCCAGAGAAAAATCCATAATGTTGTCATTTTAAATAAGTACAGAAGGGGAAAAGAGACAATGATTTATTATCGAAACTGTGCCCTGCTTCAGGGCTCTATGAAGGCTCTAGCAAGGGAAAGATGTTCAGCAAAACCCCAAAATCTGGCAAAACTCTGAACTTATTCCCAAGGGATTATCTTTTTTTTATTTGTTATTTGGACAGTGTCAAACACCTTCGATCTTAACCTATGTCTAAGGCTCCCAGCTGGTAGCTGCTACTACAAACCAAACAGTGAATGACCATTAAAGAACATACTGGTCCAGACACACACAGCCTATGTGCTGACTCAGCAGGATGGGGAAAGAGATAATGAAGACACAGACAAACAAGACACTTCCTACCTGATATTTTATTCATTCATCAAACAATATTACCTATTCCCAGTCATGCAGGCAAGGGGAATTCTGTAGGGCAGATTGAGAGCAAGCAGAAGTTTAAACCAATGAATTCTTTCCTAACCAGTAGTTTTTCTTTTAATTAAATTTATAAAGTTTTACTTATTTTAGTTTAGAAAGGCTCTCTAGCAGCTGGGAGTGCAGTGCAAGGTTTGTGTAAAGAGGTGGTGGGTGCTGTGTTCATACCTGTCTGTGATTCAAAGGCAGTTGTAAAGCCATGGTTTGTAAATCATAACAAAAATAAAAGCTTGATGTGGCCTATCCCTCTTTGAGGATTGCACATAGGTCAACAGAGGGGATTGGACTAGATAATATTTAAAAGTCCTTTCCAACCCAAAGCATTCTATGGTTCTATGTCTTGTCTCCTGTATGTCACAGGAGGCTTTGAGTGTTTTCTTGGGAAAATTCCTCCCTGTCTGCCGGGTCAAGCCATGTCATCTTCTAACTTTCAGAGGACTCCAGTGGGTATTGTGGGTCAGCTTTGTGTGTTGTTGTGCTGCCAAGCAAGTCCTGAGGGACTTGTCCAAGCAGTATCAAAGATGGAGCAAGACCTTTTAACCAGGCACTTCTTGACCCTAAATGAGCAGCTGGCTATTCACGGAGTTATCAGCCTGAAGGTAAACAGCGATTTAAAAGAAGGTTCCTCTTTAACACGAAGGGTTCAGAAGGGAATGGTGTGTCCTCAAGCTGCCTTAGGGCAGACACATCTGCCCATTTACCTGTAACCCAGCTAAGCTTGTACCTTGTTTCCCATCACAAGTCTGTGAGGAACCACTCATGGGAGGTTGTAGTCTGAAGATTTTAAGACATGTAGTAACTCACTGTCCTTTCATTCACCTTTCATATAGTGACTGTGTGAGTCTTGTAACTTGAACATCTTGACTGATGGGTGCAGCTGCATTCCTTGAGAAGAGAAGCTCACAATGGAGAACCAGGAACAAGGCTGAAGGCAGGATTCAAGTCTTCTTTACTCCATATGTGCTGGTCTATCATCGAGGAGATGTCATGGCAGCAGCTCGTCGTAACTTTACTCACTTTGGAAGGGAGTTTGGAGTCCCAGGTCCTCCCTAGTCATTTTGTGGACACAAATAATCCCTTGCAAGAATGGCTTGTGGGTGAGTGTTAAAATATCCTCCTGGTTGTATTGATGACATCAGCTGGACTCTGTTGTTGTGTGGTCTCAGATAGTCTGACTTTTCAGGGGATGGGGTAAGGCAAATGTCAGAAGAAGGAGGGAGAGAAGGAAAAATCTGGGCTTGTGTATATGTCCTACCAAATCACTTGCAAACTGACCATCCCAGTGTGTCATCCTAGATGAGGATCAGAGATTAAAAATGCTCCTTATTTTAGACATCTACAGTTTGAATGAAATCTTAGTTCATGTGGTGGGGATTTTTTTTTTTTTTAATGAAACTATAATGTCAAAATTTTAGAAGATAATTAGTCAAAAGCCCTTCACCAGTTTTTAAAACAGAAAGAAACCAGAGGGGGAATCTTTTGTGTCAGGGAAGGGAGAAACTGAGAGCAGAGCAGGAACCCATTGAGTGTTTCCAGATGTCAGAGACAAGCAGTGCTGACACTCCTGGGTGACCCATCAGTCCCTGGCAGGCAGTGAGCTCTGCTTTTGGCTTGCTGTGCCAGTCCCACCATACTGCTCCTGGGCTGCCATCGTTCTGAAAAGCAGTGAAAGCAACTATGACATTTACCCAATAGTAGCTGACTTTTTGAGCCACACCAACACAGCTTTTCTCATCTTGGGTTCCAAATTAATGCCAGCATACACCTCTGTGCATCTTGCCATCAGCTTGAAGGCATGATCTGGCCCCTGGGGTTAGGTACCTGACTCCTCAACACCTTGCAAGAGCCCTAAAGCAAGAAGTGTGTCTAAAGGAAGCCCTTACTTTATTAGTCTCACCTCTATCTCTGCTACTGATGCTTGATTGGGACTCACACCTTCTCAACACAACTGTCTTCTGAGAGCTCACTGTCATTTCCCATCCCCCTTTCCTAGTCTGTGGTCCATCTGTCCATCTTTTCTTTTCCCATTTAGGACATTTCTCCAGGCAGGCGCTTCCATTCCAGTGCTCTCACACTGTAACCATGAACTTGCCTTGTGTTCACTTGTGTGGGACATTATCTAGACAGTCATCAGCAAGTTTGCAGATGACACCAAGCTGGGGGCAGATGTTGGTGGGTTGGAGGGCAGAAGGGCTCTGCAGCAGGACCTCGAGCGCCTGGACAGATGGGCAGAGTCCAAGGGGATGGCGTTCAGCAAATCCAAGTGCTGGGGGCTGCACTTTGGCCACAACAACCCCATGCAGAGCTACAGGCTGGGGTCGGAGTGGCTGGAGAGCAGCCAAACAGAAAGGGATCTGGGGGTGCTGATTGACACCCGCCTAAACATGAGCCAGCAGTGTGCCCAGGTGGCCAAGAAGGCCAATGGCATCCTGGCCTGCATCAGGAATAGTGTGGCCAGCAGGAGCAGGGAGGTCATTCTCCCCCTGTACTCTGCACTGGTTAGGCCACACCTTGAGTACTGTGTCCAGTTCTGGGCCCCTCAATTTAAGAGGGACATTGAGGTGCTTGAGCGTGTCCAGAGAAGGGCAACGAGGCTGGTGAGAGGCCTCGAGCACAAGCCCTATGAGGAGAGGCTGAGGGAGCTGGGATTGTTTAGCCTGGTGAAGAGGAGGCTCAGGGCAGACCTTCTTGCTGTCTACAACTACCTGAAGGGTGGTTGTGGCCAGCAGGAGGTTGCTTTCTTCTCTCAGGCAACCAGCACCAGAACAAGAGGACACAGTCTCAAGCTGTGCCAGGGGAAGTTTAGGCTCAAGGTGAGGAGAAAGTTCTTCACTGAGAGAGTCATTCCCCACTGGAATGGGCTGCCCAGGGAGGTGGTGGAGTCACCGTCCCTGGAGGTGTTCAAGGCACGTTTGGACGTGGCACTTGGTGCCATGGTCTAGTCTTGAGGTCTGTGGTAATGGATTGGTCTTGATGATCTTTGAGGTCTCTTCCAACCTTGCTTATACTGTGATACTGTGATCTAGTGCCCACAGTGAACTTCTGGGTCAATGATAAGACAAACTTGAGACTGGGACATCATCCCATGCAAGAGCACAGGAAACTCAATCTTAACATAAGAAAACCTATTTTTGCCATGAGAGTGGTTGACCTCTAGATCAGGCTGTGGAGCTTGTATCCATGGAGGTACTCAAAATCAGACCAGACATAGTCTTGGGCAGGCTGCAGTAGCTGTAGGGACAGCTGTTCTTGGATGACTCTGTGAACCTGAACACTTCTGTAACTCTGTGAACCTCACTACTTGGATTGTTTGGCAGCCTCTAAAGTCTCTCTCCTTGTTTCTTCTCACCTCTTTCTCCCATTCCTGTCTTTTTGGTTTCATCTGGCTCGTGCTGGAAGCTCTGCCTTTCCTCTTTTTCCTCAACTACTTACCTCCTGCAACCTTTTGGCCATCAATTTGCCTTTGTTTCTGCTGCCTATTTTTTCCTGTGATCTTCTCAGCTCTCATGTACTTCAGAGTAAAGTACAGAGGTTCTAGGCAAGACCACGAAAACAAAAGCAAACACATTTTATTATGTAGAAATGGTGCTTAATAGTGAATACCCAGCAGCCTTACTTGGACTCCCCAAAGGTTGTGGCTTTCAAAACTGGTGGCCAGAATATATTATAATGTAATATACATGTGCCATTATATCTATATAGAATCACAGAATCATAGAATTCTTTGAGTTGGAAAGAACCTATAGAGGTTGTCTAGTCCAAAGCCCCTGCAGTCAGCAGGGACATCGTCAACTACAGCAGGATACTCAGAGCCTCAGACAACCCAACCTGGAATGTTTCCAGGGATGGGGCACCTACTACCTCTCTGGGCAACTTGTGCCAGTGTTTCACTACCCTCAGTGTAAAAAATATCTTCCTTTTCTCTAGTCTGTATCTCCTTCTTTTAGTTTCAAGCCATCACTCCTTGACCTAACACAGCAGGCCCTGATAAAAAAATTGTCCTCATCTTTCTTGTAGGCCCATTTTACGTACTCTAAGACCACAAGAAGTTCTCTTTGGAGCCTTCTCTTTCCCAGGCTGAATAACCCCAACTCTCTCAGCCTGTCCTCACTGGGAAGGTATCCAGCCCTCGCACCACTGTTGTGGCCCCTTCTGGTCCTGCTCCAACAGGTCCATTTCTCTTCTGTGCTGAGGACTACAGCTGGACTCAGGACTGCAGGTGGGGTGTCAGCTTGCCTTGATATGTAGGTCAGTTTAGAAAATAACAAAGGTCAAGAGTAGAGTTCTGAGGTGGTGACTACAATGAACAAATACCTCCCTTGACCCATATCTGAGCTCATCTCCTCTGGTCCTAGATACTGGAGGAACACCATAGCAGTGCAAAGTCACCCTAGCCATGGGTCAAAGTGCTTTCCTGAAGGCTGGGGACAGTACAAGGGCACCTGCATTTCATCTGACTGTCTTTCTACATATGGGGCAGGGATGTTTCTGCAGCTTGGTTTGTGCCAGGAACCTGAACCAAGCACCACTTAAGGATGCTACTAGAAGTGAATCACTTAAGTATGCTACTAGAAGTGAATGATTTTTTTTTTTAGCCAAGCTATTAGTATTTGGGGAATTTCTGTGCTACCTTATCACCTCATAAAGAGGCAGACTGCTTAAAATGCTCAGTATTTAGAAAAGCTTGTTTCCTCTCTCCTGCCTTATTGGTGCAGAATATTCTCTTCTTAAGCACACTGCAATAATATTAGATAATTACTTAGCTCATTTTTCTGTATGGGTTTTGGCAATTCATAATTGTCTCAGCGCTGAGAAAATGTTTCCTTTAAGAAGGTTAAACAAAGAGTTTATTGACATTAGTGAAGATTGGTTAAAGAAAACATTATTAAATAAAAGGAGCTTTATTTAAACACTAAATTAATCATTTAAAGGCAAATTAGAGGTCGTAACTCCTCCTAAATAAATAATGTTAAACAATAATTAGATATCCATTTTAGATTACAGGCAAGCACTTGGGTTCAGCGGGCTGAAAAACAAGTTTCTTCTCATCTCCTCAAATTTGTTCAATATAAGTAATTAAAGGGAATCACTGCCCTGCTTAAATTTTCCATTCTGAGATAAAAAAAAGATTCCATTTGTAACTGTGTGTCACATTCGACATTAGACGATAAAACATCTTTAAAGCTTCACTTTCATATAAACAGAAGAAAAGGAGATGAGAGCATCCAGAGAGATCCCTGGCAGTGGAAATCGATTCTCCTAAGCTACTGGTTACAGTTATCAATCTTATCAAACGGGCTGATGCATGAGTGCCCTCAGCCACTTTGATTTGTATGATCTCTCTTTGCCAGAGTTAACCTTTCCGACGTTACGGCGCGTGCAATAGGCGCTATCGGGGCTCTAATTAAGCTGCCTTTCATTAGCGCTCTTAGTCATCTCTTAAGTGCCAGAGAAAATTAAAGAAACCATCTTCCTTCCTCATTTCATTACATTTTTTTTTTTTTTTTAAAGTCTCTGAGCAGTTTCATTTGTGGTTTCCCCCCACCAACCTTCCCTCTTACCATCCGCTTTTCAAAGAGGGGATTCAGGACAAGGAGTCACAAACCCAGCATCTCGCATCTTGCTACCGCTGGGTTTGCATTAGGCCTCCTCAAAATGATGGTGGCTGTTGAGCGTTGACAGGAACCATACCAGCCATGCTTCAGACCTTTCCACGGGCTTTGCTAGCCCTGGTGCCAGCCGCCTTAATACAAAGCACTGGGAATTTTTGTCTGCTGTGATACAAGTGTTAAGGAGCTAGATTAATGAAATCTGACGTTAGCGCTGATAAATAATGACACCACCGAAAGCAACCTCGGTGGTGGATGGCAACATCAAACAGCACAGCAGATTTCACTCTCTATTAAGGGATTGTCCTGTAAGGAAGCAGAGATGGTGGCCAGGGGAAAGCTGGATGGTCTGGCAATATTTAACACAAATCTCCCAACGGTGAGCGAGGCTTTTTTTTTTTCACTGCAGTAGTAGTTGCTGCTCTGCTCCTGCCTTTGCCACGTTTGATTTTAGGCTAACAGTGGTGATGGAGAGCACTGTCGAAAAGATGCTGTGTGGTAGACATTGTGCTCAGGGAATCTTGCAGGGCTAATTGTCATCCCTAATTGCACACTCCATGTTAGCTTTGTCTACAGTTGTTTTCCACACCTCTGCCTGGCACACAGGCTCCTGTTCACTCCTTTCCCATCACCAGGACTAAGGTGAATTCAACTTTGCATCACACCAGAATATATATTTCACTGTTTTCTTTCTTCCTCGTTTTATTTTAAAATGAAAATGGCTGATGCTGGAGATGTTTTTAACCCTTGTATAGGTGATCTTGCACTTCACACAGATCATTGGTGTCTGCAACAGTGGCAGGAATGGTAGATTTCATTTAAATCCATGTTCCAGGAAGAATAACCTCACAGGGAAAAGTTGTTTTGTGTAACCCTGACATCTCTCATTAGCTAGCAAACACAAAGGAATGGAACAGGACTTTTCTGATTATTTTAATGTTGGGTGTTTTGGGTTTTGTTCCTTCCCCCCCTCCCCCCCAACTACTGAATTTACACACAAAAAGAAAAGCACTTTGTATTTAAGGTTAATCAAGTTTCAGTACAATTTTTTTTTACAAACTGGAATCACACTAATCTTTTTTTTCTTGCTCTAATGTGTGGCTGTTGAAATCCTTAGCTGTGATAAATTAAGCTACTTATTAATCTAATTATCGTACATTCATCCTAGAAACTTTCATGTGACTTGAAAAGGCTATTCAACCTTTTCCCTCCCCTCCTAGAAAGGGCTCAACCTTGCACCAATTAAGATCATTCTGAAGTAATGCTTTAAAAAAGCTTTCTTTAATCACCCAGTGGAACATGGGCTGATGGTAAGCAAACTAAAAGCTGTGAGAAAAGTTTACCTTACCTTTAAGTCTGAACATTTTGAGTTGGAGGAGGAAGGCACGATTGCGGTACTCCTCTCTTCCTCCACTTCTCTGCTCTCCTAAATAAGTCCATGAAATTATTTAGTAAGCAAAGTCATTTACTGAAACCGCTGACTTTTCTCTGAGCACAGCAAAGAGCAAGCTGGGAAGACGTACATGAACAAAAACCATGAAGTCTAATTCTGTGTGGGGATAATGGGAACTTTTTGACTCCGGGAGTATATATTAGCTATTCAGATTTTATAGGTTTGGTTTTGTTTTAAAGCCTTATTAGGGGACACGAAAGCATCCTGACACCAAAGTATCCAAAGGATTAAAAAAAAAAAAAAAAAAGAAGTAGAAGAAAAAACAAACCTCCAAGAATGGAAAAGAAATAGGTTGCAAGTGTATCCTATCTTAAACATCCATTCATTGCCAAATGGTTTTGTTACTTTTTCTTAATAACCACATAAATGGAGCTATTTTATATTCAAATTAAACTAGGTATTAATTTGAATGCAAAGCAGCTCAGTTTGTGCCGTTTCAATGACAGGTTTACCCCCAGACAAGAATTTATGAACAGCCCGACGTGGGGGAAGTCCGCTCCTGCTCCTCATCCCCTCTCCCCCTCTCCGTGCCTTAGCAAACTTGCTAACTGTGAATAGTTTTTGAAGTGAAGATTAAAAGAGTGGAATTATAAAGTATAATTACATTTTATTGAAACTCTAGAAATCAGAAAAAAATTCAGCAGGAAACTTTTAGTGAAACATGATGTGTTGTCATTATCATTAAAAGATAAAAGTTCCATACTGTTTTTATCTGTTTATTTGGAAGAAATCCAGCCTTTGCAGTTACGCAGGAAACAAAAAACTGGAATGCAGGAGTAATTATTAAAACTGTGTGATTTGTTATCTCAGCTACTGTCTTTCCAAATGGTAATGCGATATCAGCAGCTGCAGACGGTCGCTGATTTCCTCTATTAGTAAACAAGTGCTTTGGAGACCTGTGTGAGGCACTTTAAGCCCACTACTCCCCGAAGTGCTGTCAGGCTTAACTACTAATCCATGGTATTTCAGAGCACTGGAAATTCATCTTTATAAAACCTGAACAAAAAAGGGAAAAAGCCTGGAGGGCAGGAGCTCCCTCTGGTGAGACAAATGACATGTTCATTTATTAATGAAACAATAACCCTGGAAAGAGGATCAAAGCACATTCCATCCTCACTTTACAATCCCCAATTTTCTCAGGCCATACCATTTAATTGAGCCATGACAATGGAATACTTAATTGTTGCGTTAAAGTTTGAAGAAGCGACTTCTTCAGAATCAATGTTCATTTCTGGATTATGACAGTATAATGTCGCCAGCTTGTAGCTACTGGAATTTTATTTACTCTCTTTCTTTTACGCAGAGAGAGAGAGAGAGCTCATTTTATTCTTTTACCAAAGGCCTATTATCCTTACCCATAAGTAGGAATGTCTATATATACCTATACCGTAGGTACGGCCCAGCTGTACAGCCCAGATACAATCATTGCCATGCTGAGGTTGTGCCCAAAGGGATGTGGCTAGGGGTGAATTCGGCTGCAGAAGGAGAAATACAGGGAGTGCCACACCTTGGAAAGGTAAAAGAAACCAGCTCTTGATATAAAATGAAAGAAAAAGCTGGGATATGGAGCTGGCCTTGCTACATCTTCTTTGCGTCAGGTGCAAGAGCTCATTGCCAAGGTAGAGGTGGCGTTTTCAATTCAGCAGCTCTGCTTTCAGGAGAGCTTCTTGGTGGGTTTGGCTTGCATGTACAAAACACATTAAATGTGAGCACTCATTTCTTATTAATGGCTTGGCCTCTTGACTCTCATTTGAGAATGTCTTTAAGCACATGCACATGCCTCTGTAAGCACCAGTGAGGTCCCAGAGCTCTCCACGGGATCCTCCAGCACTTGAAACTCTGCTGAATTAAAGTCACAGGCAAATCTTAGTTCATGGTACTTGTTAAAGCCAGAGCCATCCCTGATTTAACAAGTCTAGAACTGGCTACGACTACATTGTGAGCCTGTCTGCCTCACTTCACATGTATTTTACCTTCTCCCAGTACTGAAAACATATGTATGCCTCTGTTGGAAATGCTTAAAGGGCTTTTGTTGATTTCAGGTAAGGTCAGAGAGGACATCCTGGCTCTTTCCTGGGAGTTCACATTTGTCTGCCATCCAAATGTTTAGGCAAAAGGGCCAACCCCTTGGTTCCGTGCCCAGCTGCTTGTGAGGTCCCCCATATTTTGAAAGGACATGAAGAAAACAGAAGTGCAGAGAATGAAACCCAGGTTTCCAAAAAGACCAGTATAACTTCTGAAATGAATGCATGAGTTAAATCAGTTTCTCCAAGTGTCTTTTTCCTAACTGCTTTTATCAAAGCCCTTATCAGTGACACTTTAAGTAATTGACGATATTCACTGAGTCAGTATTCAGTAGTGATTGCATTTTTTTCTTTAACCTGATTTTAACTTTAATGTCAGTTTCTGGATGCTTGTAAAGAAACAGCTGGGAAGGCATCATGCACAAGTGTCTGCTACCTCTAAATTAATACATTATGGTTTACTAATTCTTCTTATGACAGGTATTATAATACACTTTGCATGTACATAGCGCCTACCATATAAGAACCCTGAGGCACTTACAAACATTAACTAAGCCTTACAATCTTCTTACTTTGAGTAAACAGGGACAGAGGGAGGTTAAGTCTGTCATCCTGACAGCTCTGTGCAGAGCTGGGCACAGGGCTGCTCTGTCCTGACACTTTGTCAGTTCTGGGGAGCTCACGGTCTCCATAGGGCGGCTAGTGCTCCCCATAAGGTGGCTACTACACCCCATAGGATGGCTATTACACCCCATAGGATGGCTACTGCAGCCTGTAGGGTAGCTGATGATCTCAGTTTCTCCATGTGCAGTAGAAACGATTTGCAGGACCAAGAAAATGTGTCAGGATCTCAAAGAGATCATAGCTGAATTGCCTATACTTATTTCCCCTCCGCTCTTATCTCACTCGAACAACAGACTGGGTATGGGCTATGCTCACTTGGCTTGCTGGTCAACAGAAGTACAAATCATGCTTAAGATCAATTTGCAGGGGGTAACAGAGACAGCCAAAGTGGTTGAGAAATCCATCTAAGCAACAGGTCAGCCTTACAGTGTAAATACAGCCCAAAGGCACTGAAATCTCTGCAGCAGCAAAGACCTGCTCTGGAAGATTTAAAAGGAAACACAACCTGTCTGCTTTTCTGTTCTAAACACCAAGTGTTGAATTAGAAATGGAGTGGGATGGAGACCTGTTGGGAATTGAGCTTCATAGGATGCATAATTCTCTTTAAAGAAATATATCATGCTGTAGGGGAGTAGCCTGGCAGGAGGTTGTGGGGTCCCCTCATGTAAGTCAGGTGAATTCCCACTGCATTCCTGACATGGAGACAAGCAGATGAGAAAGTCTGAGTAAATGAATTGTGTAACAAAGTCCAAAAGGACTCTATTTTTAGATTTTTTTTTTAAAATTCTCTAGAGTATTAAGAAATCAGTACAAAATTCCCATCTTCTGGAGGGCTCAGTGTGTAAAGCACAGTGCAATCTGCAGTGTGCCTGACAGCTGTGTTCCTTTTATTTCTTTCCTCCAGCAAGGTCTAGCTGACCCATCCCTTCAGGGTGAGTATCAGCATACCTCAAATACTCCTAGCAATCAGGGTGAAGTGATGACGATCAAAGGCAATAAATGCCACTCTGGATCCCTCTGCATAGGGCTATGCAGGGCTGGTCCCGAGTCCTCCTCTGCCCATAGAATCCTTTCTTTCCTGCCACATCCCCTTGCACAGACACTTCTGTGCCTGGGAATTCTCCATCTACCAGCAAAACACACCTATTTTTGCCCCAATAATAAGAGTAAATAACATCTGGCAGAGAAGCATTAAAAGGAATGGTTACCCCTTCCCTTCATGGGAAGGTGAGTGTCTGGGACAGGAGCAAGAACTGGTGTCAAGGGCTTGGAGAGGACGATGAGGTCTGTCTGGTAGCACAAGCTAAGTCTGTCTGCCACAGCTTGTGTAGGTGAACCTGGCTCCCTCTGCCCTGTTCCTTACCTATTGAGTCCCTGGAAATCCGATTACTGATCCAGGCCAGCCGTACGTGCAGCCAAGCAATTACATTGTTTTTCCTCCACAGCAGCTCGGTGGGTTCTGCAGTTGAGGTTTAGCAGAAAACAGAATTTTAAGACAAAAAACAAAACAAACAAACAAAAAAAGTGCTTGATGATATTAGTATTATAAAGACGGCTTAGGGTACTGGATATTACTGTTCTGTTCAGTAGTGATTAAGGGTTCCAGTTGAGACTGGACAATTTATTATGTTTTATTGAGATATAATAAGAGCTGGGAAATGAAAGGAATAGGAAAGGACAGAGAGTAGAGGTGCGGTGGTGCCTGTGTTACTGATGGGGTGGTGTGAGATGAGTAAGTCCCTGGTCCTACAAGGACCTAGTTCTACCCACACATTCACATTGGGGGATATTCTCCATGCACAAAACCAAATATGTGGCCACCTCCAGCAGTGACCCTGAAGAAGTTCAACCAAGGTCATAGACTAGATGTTAGGAGGAAGTTTTTTCCAGTGAGGGTGGTGAGGCACTGAAACAAGTTGCCCAGGGAGGTTGTGGTTGCTCCCTCCCCGCAGGTGTTCAAGGCCAGGTCGGATGAGGCCTTGAGTAACCTGTACTAGTGGGAGGTGTCCCTGCCTATGGCAGGGGGTTGGAACTGGATGATCCTTGAGGTCTCCTTCCAACCTTACCATTCTATGACTCTATGATTCTATAAGCAGGGAGGAGAATGGACCTCACAAGCTTTAGCAAGAGTGACTACATAAGGCCTAGGCTGGACCCCTTCCTCGTTCTGGTATGGGTTTTAATGCCATGCCTGTTTTGGCAGTGCCCGGGGCAGTTTTGGATATCTGGCTTGGGAATGGGACATGGCAAAGTCACAACTTTCTTGGTGGTGAATATGTGAGCTTTTGGAACTACATAGGAAATATTTTCTTGCACAAGTTTAAGATAATAAACTCAAGTGAGTGAACAGACACCAGGAAGAACTATTTAATTATCCTTCTCACAATTATGAGGAACTTCTGCCACTCTTCAGGTTATTATACAGTAAATAACCAGTTTTCTAAAGGACAGAGCTGTTTTAATTATATGACAATGAATGCATAATTATTATGTTTGTTAGGAATGAATCACAAGACAACAGACTTGATATTGCTGCTCTAGTTAGTGCATCTTAATTACTTTTTCATTTATTTTGCATATAAAAGCTATTTGCTAATTGTCTTTGCTGTAAATATGCAAAATATAATTAGTCATTCATAATTCTTTATGTGTTATCTAACTGTACATTTGTTACTGAGGAATGTATATTAAAGTTTGAATATTTAATGGGCTTTTGTGGCATAGAATATTTTTGTACAAAGTTTTCAGGGAATATTAGAGACATAATTTAAACCTTCCTTTAACCCCTTTTTCCTATGCAAACTAATATTCCCCATAAGGACTAGATATTGATAAATTAAACTCCCTGGAAATCCATTTTTATTTTCTGAGCATACAATATAAATCCACTGTTGATGATATGAAATGTCTCTTGGTCTCAAACTGAAACCAGAGATTAGAGCCTGTTACAAGTATTGCGTGTCGCTCTCTACAGTGAATTTAAAGCACGAGTAGAGTCACAAATGCATTCAAATCATATAGCAAGATCAGATGAATTTATCCTTGGTGTAGGATTATTCCTATGACATGTGACAGAAGAATCTGATGGCAGTATGTGGTTTCTGGTAGTCATTGTTAATCAGAGCCAGAGGTCATCATTCCTGCTTATTCTAAGGATATTAAGTTTTTGTCAAATAATAAAATAGACCAAACTTAACATGCTAATTTTCTTCTTTAATTTTAGCACTTGTTGGATTTCTCTTTAGTTGTGTTGCTTGCCCTGAATTGGAATCACAGGTCCAGTCAAAACCCTGTGCCTTCCCCTCTTTATGCCATCTTTTTTTTTCGTTTTGTTTTTTCAAGGCTTAGGCTAGTTTCATCTGTAATTAGCAGTCTGTAAAGCCTGCAGTTCTTGGGAATGTTTTACATTGTGATTAGATTCATTACAGAGATTGACTGGTTAAAATGGGCCGTGTGTGTTTCTGGAAGTTGAATTAAAAGTCTGGGTCTCAAGAACCTCCACAGATAATTATACATTATCTGCTCACTCGTCTCGGCGAAGCGCTGCCGGTTCACTCTCCTGATGCATGTCACATTCTACATTTTTTCATCTCAAACATTTGATTTACTATCCGGTTGTACTGTTAATCCTATGTCATGACACTCCTATTCACTTCTGCTTTGCAGCTGAAAGCAGCTTCCTATGAAGATAAAGCTAGGTAAAATCTATTGTAAAGGAAAGAATAACTTGAATGCAGCTATCATATCGAAAAGAAAACACACTTCTCCACTCTTCACCCTTTAGACGCTCTGAATACTTCTCTTAATGATGAAGTCAAACAGAATAGCCACTGAGAATACAAACCATGGTTTGGTTTGGTTTTTTTTTTTTTTTCCTTCTTCTTCTTTTTTATTTTTTTTTCCCCTTCAGAAGTAATCCTGCTCTGTAATTCTGTAA
>WBNM01041510.1:67381-72146 GCA_013399055.1 Ramphastos sulfuratus
TTATGGAGGGACGGCGGTCCCAAGAAATACATTGTTGTGAAGGGCTCAGGTCTTCGTCATCTGCTGCTTCGGCAGTGTGAGGAGCTAGGGAAAGTGCCCCCAGTGATGGGGGGGCCAGGAGGGGAGCTTTTTCACTCTGCTGAGAGCTGTGTTTCCAGCAAAGGCACCTTTCCCCTTTCCAGAAAGTCACATTTACAGAGAAAAGGAAGAGAAAATAAAGGCTGGAGGAGTAAATAGCTACTCAGCATAATTTTTCTGATGGAAAGAGAGCAAAATGTTGATATGTTCATTCTCATCTCACTTGGAACAGAGAAGAGTTTCCCCATTCAACTCTGCTCTTTGAATATTTCTTATTGTTTGGTTGTTTTTTTTTCTTTCCACATGGTTGAAGCAAAAAAAAAAAAAATCCCCCCAAACCAAACCACTTGTATGTAACCATAAACTTAGTACAGCAAGAGGACTGAAAATAAGACCATCTTTTTGTTTGGTCATAACTGATCCAAGCTGAAACAAGCCCAGCAGATCTCCCTTTTTCGGTAAAGACTGTGGCAGGAGCACACACACCCACAGAAACGCAATATCCAGTGTGCTTGTACAGAGAGAATGTGCTCAACACCAAGTCTGACAGTGCACAGTATTTTGCATAATGTAACATTATCCTCACATGGCAAGGTGGTAAGAAACCCCTCCTGAGCCTTATAGATGGATAAACCTCAGTTTACCCCCAGATCTCTGTAGAAATCGTATGGCATATGCACCAGCAGGATTAATGACAGAGGATGAAGCGGGCAGGTGAAACGTGCTGCCTCGCTCTTTCATCCACACTGGTCACAGTCCTAATGTTCTTTGCCTGTCTTTGCGTGGAGAAAGGGATGCTATGAAACAGTGCCTCGTGTTTTTCTTCCCCCCTAGACGTTAGTCTCGAATGAAAGGAAAAGTGTTTCTGCAGGGAGGGGGATTAGGGTTGGTAGGACATCATGCTAACAGCCCCGTGTGGACTTTTTTCAAAGCTGGGCTGTGTTACTGGCCTTAATGGATTGAGGTGGTTCAGTCTTCAAATAGGTATTTTAAGAGAGCGGTTTAAATGTGAGTAACTGAGAGGTGCCTTATTAAAACCAACTGGCTGAAAGAATTATAAATTCACAGCTCATTCAGATAAGAAAGGAAAGCCCCTGACATTTCCTTAAGGAGTCATGATAGTCTGCAGTGTCAATATGGCTTTGGTATATACACACTAAACGGTTCGTATGCCTTGAGTCTCTCTATTCATGGAGCAGCGGCATGCGAAATTTCAGCTGGATATTTAAATGCAGCATATTTCCTCCTTCATAGCTGCAGCATTGGAGTGGACTAATTTAATTATTTTGTTGCCTCAAATATTGTAAGAAAGGATTTTCTCCCTGAATTTGGCTTTTTTTTTTGGCTAAGTTTCATAGCTTCAGCGTGCAATTTTTGTGCCTAAATTAAAAATAAAACAAACCAAANGACACATGCTCAACTTAAACTACAGTAGTGTTATAGCCATGTGGATGTGGCACCATAATTATTGTTTAAAAAGCAATTAAGATAAAAGCCAGTACAAAGAGATCAACCAAATATCAAGAGACTCGATTCTAAGCTAAAACAAATCTCTAACTTAAAGCTAAACAAACTTTTGGTGGTCCATGTGCTCAACATTTTAATGCTCATATACAGACATGCAAACATGGCGGGGGGAGTGTTTGGGTTTCAAATATCTTCCTCTAGCAGCAAACCAAATTCAAAACTTCTTGAAACTTAGAATCATAGAATCATAGAATGGTAGGGTTGGAAGGGACCTCAAGGATCATCTAGTTCCAACCCCCTGCCATAGGCAGGGACACCTCCCACTAGTACAGCTCACTCAAGGCCTCATCCAACCTGGCCTTGAACACCTCCAGGGAGGGAGCAGCCACAACCTCCCTGGGCAACCTGTGCCAGTGTCTCACCACTCTCACTGTAAAAAACTTCCTCCTAACATCCAGTTTATATCTCCCCTCTTTCAGTTCAAACCCATTGCCCCTTGTCTTGTCATTACAAGACCTTGTAAATAGTCCCTCCCCAGCCTTCCTGTAGCCCCCTTCAGATATTGGAAGGCTACTCTAAGGTCTCCTCAAAGCCTTCTCTTCTCCAGGCTGAAGAGCCCCAACTCTCTCAGCCTGTCCTCATAGCAGAGCTGCTCCAGCCCTCTGATCATCTTTGTGGCCCTCCTCTGGACCCACTCCAACAGTTCCATGTCCTTCCTGTGCTGGGGGCTCCAGAACTGCACACAGGACTTCTCAGGAAAAAATTTGTAACAGAGGTCCCCAAACATTTTAGGGTTATTAAGCTGTGGGTTTCAGTGCCTGTGGCTGACTTCTGTGTTGGGGTCAAACTTCTTCTTTTCTCTCATGTAGCACCAAGGGCTGAAATTTAGCTGCTCTCTGGAGGTACACTGGGCAGCACTGCTGCTGTGCTGATGGGAAGCTTGGCAACGAGTTTGGTTTTTTTCTCTGATGAAATCCTGAGTCACCAGGAGGTATTTTTAGGCTGCATTGCACTAGCAGACTTTAGTTTATATGTAAATACAAATATAGGAATATGCACTTACACACTCTGTGTAACTGTTTACATAACACATGTATTACACAAACACATGCATGAACATTTGCACATAAACTCAGTATATCCATCTAGTTATGCTGTCCTGGACATATATGGTTAAGAACTATATACATTTCACATTCCTTTTTATTCTTTGTCTGTATTTATTTCTATTGCAAACCCATTTATAAATTACAACCCCCAACTAAAACAGATTGTAGAAGACAATTAGAGGCCTACCTTGATTTTTTTTGGCATCTACAACAATCCTAGAAGATTTAAGCTCATGCTGGATTGCTATTAAATGGTTGGTTTTCTCAAGTTGTACCAAGGGAGGTATAGGCTGGATATTAGGAGGAAGTTCTTGACAGGAGGCTGAGGGAGCTGGGGTTGTTTAGCCTGGAGAAGAAGAGACTCAGGGGTGACCTCATTGCTGTCTACAACTACATGAAGGGAGGTTGTAGCCAGGTGGAGGTAGTCTCTTCTCCCAGGCAACTAGCAACTGAACGAAGGGACACAGTCTCAAGTTGTGCTGGGGGAGGTATAGGCTGGATGTTAGGGAGAAGTTCTTCACAGAGAGAGTGATTGGCATTACAATGGGTTGCCCAGGGAGGTGGTGGAGGTGTTCAAGAAAAAATTGGATGAGGCACTTAGTGCCATGGTCTAATTGATTAGATAGGGCTGGGTGATAGGTTGGGCTGGATGATCTTGGAGGTCTCTTCCAACTTGGTTGATTCTATGATTCTATGATTCTATTCTATGATTTTCCAACAGAGAAGTGCAGTTCTCTGTTCAGTGTTGTAGGCAAGCTGACTACTGAATTGAGCACAGAATTACAAAGCACAAGCTGACTTGTGATGTATTCAGTTTTCCATAAGGGAATACATTATGTCTTAACTAATGTTTTGCCTTAAAACATAAGTTTTTGCTGAACCAATTAAATCAACCAACTAATCTTGCACATGAAACATTAAACAAGAATGAAGTGTCTGCAATTAGCAAAGAGCTTTGATGTGACTAAATATCTATCTCTATGCATCACCAACATTGGGGGTTTAAGTCCCAGATGATGTTAGACATGCTGAATGTAAATGTTTGCTGTCTATACATTGCCAACCAGCTGAGTCTTGGAGCAGCAGCACTGCTGGGTTCAGAGAGATGGAAAACCAGATGCCAATTGTTCTTACTAGGAAAGGGCCTGTTTGCATTAAAACATGAGTAAAAATAAATCAAAGAAAGGGAGCCCTAACATGGCATTGCACTGAAAAGGCAGGCAAACCCCACCGTGGCTAATACCTCTAAAAACAAAGATGTTCTTTAAAACAGAAATATTCTTTAAAACCTAGGCTAGAGTGTGAAAAAAAAGAAGCATGAATGACATGGTAGTCCCAAAGCAGCACAGAGCAGCCCAGCTCTGCCACTTTGGGAGCAAACTCCTGCAGCCTGTGCAATGTCTCCCTCCTGGGCAGCAATGGTTTTGGGAACCTGATACTCGGAGTTTTCGAAACTCTAGAGGCATGAGAAGTTGTGTGTGGAGGTGTGGCCTTGTAATTGCTCACCTTTTTTTGTGCAAACACAAAAATGCCACCCTGGCCAGGTTGCTTGGGAAGGACTGATGTGTGTGGGAGCAGGTGTGGATGATGCTGGGGCCCCAGTGGGAATGTGGCGTGGGAAAGGAGGAACCCACAGCCCAGCCCCAGTGCATTTGGATCAGTCTGGCAGCCAAAGATGCACTTTCCTTTCAGATACATGTTTTAGACTTCAACCTTTTTGACAGTGGGACTTTCTCCCTGTTCTGTGTTTTGAAAATGTTCAGCAGAATGTGGTCAAGCTCCAGATATTTCTCCTTTTTTTTTTTTTTTTTTTTTTTTTTTAGGTAATATTTTTGTTGAATGTAATGTTTTTTGCCATTTTGCTCCAGAGAGAAACCGAGACCTTCAGAAGTTGCTTAGGAGATGAGTACTGGACCTGAGTAAGGCATTTGACACTGTCCCACATGACATCCTGGTCACCAAACTGGAAAAACATGGACTTGATGGGTGGAGCACTGCTGGATAAGGAATTGGCTGGATGGTGGCACACAGAGGTGATCAAGGGCACAATGTCCAACTGGAGACCAGTGCCAAGTGATGTCCCTCAGGGGTCAGTGCTGGCACCAGTGCTG
>WBNM01041510.1:72447-104414 GCA_013399055.1 Ramphastos sulfuratus
GATGATCTTAGAGGTCCTTTCCAACCTTAACATTCTATGAGATGGACATCCCTCATGGTTACAGCTAAGGAAGGGTCAAGCTCAAATATCCAGCAGCAGAAAGACACAAATCTTGGTCTCCCCAGGCAGCTGAGTGTGTTGATCACCAAATCACTGCCTCAGAGGCAAAGCTCTCCCCATCCAGCCTAGAAAAGCCATTTAATTTGCATAAATAATTCAATATTCACTAGATGTGAGAGACGCTTGAGGCTGTAGAGGTCAAGGTGAAATTGAACAGAACCTATATTTGAAGACCTCAAATGATTTATTTTGGTATCACTAGATGAAGCATTACAATCCTTTGGGTGAAATGAGGAGCAAACCTGAACTGTGACCGATACTACCTTGATGCAAGAAATAGTAACAACTATGCACACAGGGGTGGAAAAGGAAATGTGATGCTGGAAGGACACAATCCGTTCTGAGAATCTGCCATCACAAAATAAATGAGTAAACTCAGGGTTTAGGAAATGGAAAATATAAAAGGTTGAAATTTAATTAAGGAAAAATCAATTATAAGGCTAAGAAATATTAAGGAGAAATAATTCTTCCTTCTAAGTGTGAAAAAAATGACTGGAGTGAGTTCTCTGCAGTGAGAACACATACTTTCTCCAGCACATATGGGTGATTTTCCTTGAACAGTGAAATCCAGCTAAGCAAACAGGTGCAGAGATCCACGCTTATCCCTTTGCCTCTGAACTTCATCTAATCACACCAGCAATTAATATTTTGTTTCTCCTGAAGACAACTTAAAAAGCTGAATTAAGCAGGTGATGCAGCACCTTGGAGGGGTGCATTCCTCCTTCTTCTCCTTCCTCTCTAAAGTCTGTCTTCAACCAAAAAGGTTTTGGCTATTAACACATTTATTGGGTAGTGCTAAGTAGCCTAACATTGTAATTTTCTTCATGTCACATATTTTGGTAGTTATGATAAAAAAGAAATCAATTACAAGTGGTAAACCAGAGTGTATCTGAGACAGTACTGTGAATATTGGTATATCTCCAAAAAGTCAGTAAGGAGGAGCAGTGTAAATAAGACAACTCCTGCTCCTACAATGTTGCCATAGGTGTTTGGAGAAGGTGCCTCAAAAGATAGGAGGCAGCCCAAATAATTAACTCCAGCGAGTTAGGGTTTCTGCTGTCTCTCTATTTAAATTTAAAATACTGTTTCTCTTCTCATTGTTGACTTGCCTGAGCTTGACAGGGTCCAGAAGTGCTCCAGCTACAGGGTAGTGATGAAGAACATGGCAACTTGGACATGCCTTCCACAGCATGGAGCAGGGCATTGGTCCTCTTCCTTACTGTGATGAAGTCAAACGAAGCAGGAACTGGGAATCAACAGGCACAGGACCAGGGCTTTCACCTCAGATGAAATGTCAGGTTCAAGCAGAGAATCACAGAAACATTTCAGTTGGAAGAGACTTTTAAGATCATCAAATCTAAGTGCTAAAGCACTGCTAGGTCACTACTAAACTGTGTTCTGCACATAAGTATCTCCAGGGATGGAGTCTCAACCACTTCCCTGGGCATCCTGTTCCAGGACTTGAACATCATTTCATTGAAGAACTTTTTTTTTCTAATAGCCAGCCTAAACCTTCCCTGGCACAACTTGAGGCTATTTCCTCTTGTCCTATCACTTGTTATTTGGGAGAACAGACTGGTCCCTATCTCACTGGAGTCTCCCTCTCTGGAGATATTCAAAACCCGTCTGGACATGTTCCTCTGTGATCTGGTATAGGAGATCCTGCTCTGGCAGGGGGGGTGGACTGGTTGAGCTTTTGAGGTCCCTTCCAGCCCCTGACATTCTGTGATTCTGTGATTCACTGCAGCCTCCTTCTTTCAGGTAGTTGTAGAGAGTAGTAAGAGACTCGAGAGTCTCTGTTTCTTCAGGCTAAATGATCTCATTTCTCTCCTCAGAATACTTGTGCTCCAGACCTTTCACCAGCTTCATTGCTCTTTGGGTATGCTCCAGAACCACAATATCCTTCTTGTGAGTGGCTCAAAACTGAACACAGACCATGCCAAAGGGTCAATAGTTTATACCAGGTGAAAAAGCCACAAAGGCAGAGGTGTCCTCAGACCAAAAACTCCTGTTGCAGAGTAGGATGAGCTCACTCCTTGTTTTGGCCATTCAGATGATACCCATGTCCAGACTCTGGTTTGCCAAACAGATGTAGCTGACCTGACATGGCAGGCACCACCAGGAGGTGCTTGGGGTTGCACCTCAGCTCAGTGGCAGGCACCCTGCAAGTAGTTTATTCATCTCTCACCACCCTGTTGCCCCCATGTTCCACTGCACCCCAGACCCAGCCTGCTCACAAGCAAGGTCAAAAGTTTCTAGGGCAATATGCCAGGTGGAGGATGCAACTACACAGCCTGTGCTTCCTCAGGGAAGCAGGATGAAATAACAGGAATATGTATGGAATATGATGCCTCATTAGTTAACATCAAAAATTCCTCTGAATTAATATTTTTTTAACTCATTGCCAATTAAATTAATTTAATATATGCCTGTAGTAACATTTGGGTCTCCAGGAAGGATCGGTGTTCAATTAAAAAGAGAAGCCAAACACCATTAAAATAGAAATGTGCAATAAGTTCAGTTGAATTCCACCTGTTCATTCCAGATGTTTGCAGTGATTCACACATCTAAAGGCTCAGTAAATAGAGCTAATGATGGTTCAGAATATCTTAATACCAGTAGCTGCATCAGTTTAAAACAGAACTGCTTAAACAGGGTTAGAAGACATGCTGCTAAATATTCTGTAGGGATAACACTGCCCTTGTGGCAAACTACAGCTTGAATTCACTTGAGGATCCAAGCATCAAGCAATTCTATAGAGCTCTGCCTCAGATTTTTGGTTTGGCAAAGAGAGAAACCTGTGGATTAATATGAAGAAGAGAAAAGGAAGTACAAAAAGAATGATGGCTCCTATGAAAGCAAAGTACAACACTCCTAAATGTATACCTGGCACTGTCTGTGTTTGCTGCTTTTTATGCCATGGGCAAGTATTCTTCTCCACGTGTGAGTCCATGTAAGGGCAGCTGCTCTCACAACATGTACACATTCCTGCATGGGGAAGCTGAATTTCTCCTGTTCTGCAGCCATTCTGGCTTAAAATTCACTTGGTAATTTATTTATTACGTCGTTTCTCCTTGCTACACTCTCATACTTAACTGGCCAGTATTGGAGAGATGAGGACCTCAAGAGCACACTTCTCCTTGCATGGGAATGGTTCACAGCAGTTAAAAATCATGCTCTGAGCTGCCAACAAATTAGGGCTGGTGGAAATCCTCTTCATTTAAAGGAAAACCATCTGAAGAAACTCTTTTCCCAGTCTGGGAACTAATGAAGTTGGGAATCTGTAGATCAGTGCCACAAGTCCCCAGACAACTTCCCAACATACTTTTTGTCTTCCACATGAGTTCAGCATGGACATTCCACAACATTTGGAAGAAGTGGGCATACCTGAGATCTTGCGCCCCTCCATAAATTTGGTGGAATTTGGGCCATGTATTTTAAAGATGTAGGGGTTTGGAGGAGAAGGTATGGGTCAGCATTGTTTCTGGAAATGAGACTTGTACCTGGGGCTCAGGGATGTATTTTGATGACCCAACAGGAGAGACCATTTCCAAAGCAGTGTAGTCTCCACTTAGAAAGCTTTACCCACTCTTCAGGCTTTGGGGGACTGCTGTCAAGTGAGCCCTACCCAGTGTAACATCTTTCTCCTGGACCTGTTGATCCCAGGAGTCTAACTGGGTACTGTGAAGGCAGAACTGTTCCTACCTCAGGCACATTGAATGTCCCCTGTTAATCAAAGAGTATCTCAGGTGTACAAGCACTTTGTGGTCCATGTTCCTGACTTAAAGCATGTGTACTGCCACTTGAAATATATCCAAGAAAGACATAAAATCATTGAATGTTAGGGGCTTGAATGGCCATTGAATGGAACAGCTTGAAAGTCCAACCCCCTTGGCAGAGCAGGATGGCCCCTTTCCCACCACACACAGCATTTTCCCCCTTTCCCCCTAAACCAAGAGCACCTGATTGGTTCTGTTGAGTCTCCTCCCACCCCAGGTGTGACCACTTTGTCCTACCTGCCCACTCCCCTTTATAATCAGCCCCAGGAAAGGCAGAAGCCCCAAGCTTGCCCAAGTGGGCAGAGGGATCCTCCTCCTGTCATCACTGGTGAGTACCCATGGTGCACACTGGGTGAATGGGAGTGGGACAAAGGCTGGGGGGCCTGGTGGCCCCCCAGTTAGGCAGGAATCACAGAATATCAGGGGCTGGAAAGGACCTTGAAAGATCATCTAGTCCAACCCTCTGCTGGATCACACAGAAATGTATCCTGGTGGGTTTTGGATGTCTCCAGAGAGAGAGACTCCACAACACCCTGTGGCAGCCTGTTCCTGTGTTCTGTCACTCTCACAGGGAAAAAATTCCTTCTCATGTTTACATGAAAATTCCTGTGCCTCAACTTCCACCCATTGCCCCTTGTCCTGTCATTGGGCATCACCAAGAAGATTCCATCAAAGCAATTACCATAGCCTGTTCTTTATGGTAACTTCCTCTGTGGTGGAAAGATCTAAGTACCCAAAGCCAGAGGATGCCAGGAGGATTTAATGAGGTCACATCACCTATCCCCTGCCTTTAAGGCAGGATAAGGGCTAGGTAGCTACTCCTGACAGATATTTGTCTAATCTGCTCTTAAAAGCCACTCAGAGTCTTTGGACACTGCTTAATGCTTCTGTTCAGTGAAGTTCTCAATGCTAAATGAGAATGAGTGGGGAATCATGGACTGTAGCTGTCCATCTGTGTAAGGACACTCTAAATATGGTCTATCATTGCCTTGAGAAGAGAAAGCTCTATTTTATCATCACATTTTCTTCTGTGCTCCTGGGCAGTTTTCTGCAAGGACAATCTGGGGCTGTCCAAAACCTTTGTGCTGAGTGGCATTTGGTGGGAGCTGCTTGAGGATATGATGGGCAGAGCAGAGCTGGCAGCTTGGGGAGCAGGAACACTACTCCAGTCAAGGAGGAGAGTTTTGTTCCCTTCCCATCCCTTCCTCTGTCTCTGCTCTCTCCCACGCACAGAGTTTCCACAGGCTGTGCACAGGGACCAGGATTTAGACATTAATTAATGGGATTATTTCTGATGAATTTCTTCTTCTCTTTTCTGTAGGATATTTTATGAGAGAGGTGGGTTTGACTTCCCTGCAGTAAAACACCAGGGCTGCTTTTGCAGCACGGGGGAGGTGGTGGTAACTATTCCTGTCCCATTAATCCCAGCTGATGTGGGGCACAGTCTCAAACGAGGAAGGACATGAGATGGCACTAGCATGATTCCTCTCAGCTTGTAAATGGAGATACCTGCAGTACTGCAACATCTCCTACCCATTAAGAATGCTCCCACACATTGGCTATTCCTTGGGGGAAGCAAGATGGGTTCCCAGCATTGTGTCTGGAAGGTGGTTTGTGTTTGCTAACTTTCCCTCTCAGCTAGGATTTTGTCCAAAACCAAGGCTTGAAAATATCAGTTTTGTGGAGAAGGATCAGCCCAAGCCAATGAGGCACTGAGTGCCTTTGGTGCTGCTCTTCTCTCCCTCATTATTGTAATGCAGCCTTTCATGTGGATTCTCTATGTAACTGATAATGTTCCTGAGCTTGCATTTCACAGCAAAGGTTATTTTTGAAAAGAATAAAGAAAATCCTTATCAACCTACATGCTTGTTGTAGGAATGCCAACTCTTTTCTAAGTGCAGGCCCATCCATTCCTTTATTTTGATGTTAAAAAAAAAAAAAAAATCTCCTGGGCTTCAACTACAATATGTAAGTGGTATTGCAAGCAGGACTTGATCTCATCTCACTCTGAAGACAGCAGGGCCTTTCTCCCCCTGAATAAATCCCAAACAACCCCCACCCCTCCTGTGCCTAGCTTTACTGGCAGCTTCAGCAACAAGAGATAAACTTCAACTGAGGTTTCCTTTAAGCTTAGCTATTCAACGTTTTTTTTTTTTCCCCCTCCACACCTGCTTCGATACCCTGCAAGAAGTAATTATCCAAATGATACTGTGGCTGGGGATAACTGAATATCCCTCCTGATACAACACAGTGATACCACAGCAACTTCTGCAGGTCTCAACAGATTTCATACAGCCTGCCTCAAAAGAAGAGCCCTCCTCCTGCAAAGGAGTCTTTGAATTTGTCCCTCATTATAAGCACATCTCACAGAAATGAAAGAGGGAATGGCAAAAACCTCATGCCTAAAGGGCTCGGTTGCTTGCCCAGGAGCACTTGGACTGCTTGCTAAGCTCTAAGGAAGTCAGCAGTCACTATGGTATGCAGACACCTAGGAGCCCCTGTTCTTCTTTGTGATCATTGAAAGCTGGAGAAGGGGAACACAGCTCTCAGATATTCATTCAGAACAGAAGCCTTCCACTCACAAAATCAAATTTCTGGGGCAAAGAAGCTTTCAGACATGAAATATTTTAAATAACTGAAGAAATCTTCCTTTTGTTTTCTTATGTTCTCATAAAATACAGCATCAAGTTAATCTCAGGGTCAGTGGAGAGGAGCCAGGTGGGTTATGACAAAGACTATTCATCAGAAACTTCACATTGTAAAGTCTACCCTGAGTGAAGCTGGAATGGATGCTCTCTCTCTCTCTCTTATCTATAGCCTTCCAGGATCTGAAGGTGGCCTACAGGAAGGCTAGGGAGGGACTATTTACAAGGTCTTGCAATGACAGGACAAGGGGCAATGGGTTTAAACTGGCAGAGAGGAGATTGAAACTGGATGTTAGGAGGAAGTTCTTTCCAGTGAGAGTGGTGAGACACTGGCACAGGCTGCCCAGGGAGGTTGTGGCTGCTCCCTCCCTGGAGGTGTTCAAGGCCAGGTTGGAGAGGCCTTGAGTGACCTGTACTAGTGGGAGGTGTCCCTGCCTATGGCAGGGGGTTGGAACTAGATGATCTTTGAGGTCCCTTCCAACCTTACCATACTATGATTCCGTATTTGTGTCCTTATTCTTATACATCTCAGCAAGCCTATGAGTGAAGGAGACATCACCATTGTTTGATTTTCTCAGCCTGTAATCTAATTTTTCTCATTAAAATATTCTGATTAACCTCAAACCAGCACAGATGCAAGAAGGGGCTGGCTGGCTGGCCATGACTTACTGCTAAGGAGCTCTGCTGCCAACCCCTAGCAAAGGTAGCACAGCAAGTGGGAAAAACGCAAAACCTGCTGAAGGGACAAGACATAGATTTTCTGTAATTAGTGGCTGATACCCATTGATTTTTTGAAATAGCAACTCTTTAAAATAAAACAGGTTGCACAATGGTCACGATGGCCCAGAGAAACGCTCCTGAGCTCCCGGGTCTGCTTCAGTGACAGATAACAGTGACACCACCACAGCGTTCAGCGGCATTGACATCTGCACGCGACGGAGCAGGGACTGCAGCTAAAAGCCCTTTCTACTTCAGACCAATTTGTGTAAATAAACACAAACATTTCTAAGGCTTGATTGACTGAAGTCAGTGAGAAGGTCTCTGCTGACTCCGTTGGGCTCCAGATAAGGTTCTTCAGTTCAGTAGCTTCCAAAATGCATCTGCTTTTCTGATTTAGTGCTATTGTTTGATGCAGGTCAAAACCAAATGAGCCTTAATTAGCTTCAAACTGAGCTCCCACTTTTACAACGTACTGGTTTGTGCTTCTGCACTTAATTCAGGTAGATATACATTGTCTATCATCTGTGAACTCTGACTTTTCTCTAAAGCACCTGCTTGTCTCAGTCTCTCAGTAACCACAATTCTCAATTTAAAGGTAGACTAAAAATAGAGAAAAATTCTTATATATCAGGATTGGGGGGAAAAAAAAAATTATGCACACAACTTCTTTGCTCACTGATGCAACCAAAACACCCAGGAGTTATTATAATGTGCATTCCCTTGACAGAGACTTTTATTTCATGCAAATTACTATGATTAAGATTCGAATACTATTTTTTTTCCCGTTTTCACACATTACTTAATCAATGTGAAGTACTGTGTAAAAATTGCATCTCTTCATAACAGTGATTTTGACCAAGTCAAGTGTTGCTGCTAGAATCCTAATCCAGACTTGTGATTCAATTATCATTTAGAGACTTTCTAAATTCAAATGAAGTCTACAAAAACAAAACAAAACAAAAAACAAAACAAACCACCACAACAAAACCCCAAAGCCACCAACAAAACCAAAACCCCCCAAACAAATGAACAAAAAGCCCAAATCCACCCCCAAAAAAGAATAACAAAATCAGCCAGTTAATACCAATATGGAGCAGTTGCAGGTTTGATCAAAATAACTTCCCAGTGCAAGGGAATGTAAAAACATGTTGGATTCTTTCTGTTTCATTTACTTCTTTAACTTAACGTGAAAAATATACAGTGCTGCATGGAATCTGAGCATTAAAATGTATACCTTGGGATGCTTCTGGTTCATATTGCATTGCTTATGTTTTAGAGGCAGCCATCCTGAGAGCTTGTGAGAATACTCAAGCTCTGGATGTGGGCATCTGATTGAAGCAATCGCGTTACCATGTCTTCTTGGAGCTGCTGTTCATCAGCTAAGCCCCAGAAATTCATTGCTATCTTATAACCCAAAGTAGAATCAGAGAATGGTTTGGGTTGGAAAGGAAGTTTAAAGTCATCAGCTGCAGGGCAATCTGCAACCAGAGCAGATTGGAGTCCTATCCAATCTGATCTGAAGTGTTTCCAGGCACGGGGCATCTACCACCTCTCTGTGCAACCTGTGCCAGTTTTTTACCACACTCAGTGAAAAAAAAATCTTTGTGTCTAGTCTGAATCTCCCTTTTGTAATTTAAACCTATCATCCCTTGTCTTGTCTCAATAACTGCTAAGAAGACTGTCTTTATCTTTCTTACAGACTGTCTTCAAGTACTGGCAGGTCACAGTAAGATCTCCCTAGACCCTTCTCCATGATGAAAAAACCCAACTGGCTCAGCCTTTCTTCACATGAGATGTGTTCTACCTCTTGGATCATTTTTGTGGCTTCCTCTGAATCTGCTCCAACAGCAGGTCTGCTTCATGCCACTGAGCTACAACCACCTGAAATAACAAGTAAAGCCCCTACCTGTTACCTTCCTCCATTTGGCAATGTACTTTAAAATTTGGATGGGATATTCATGTACATGATGCAAACTGCTCATGAGCTGCTATAACCTGCTGGCTTCCATTTGTATGCCCATGTAATCAGGTTGACTATTTCAATCATGGGGTTTTGGGAGGATCAAGTCACTTATGGCTGGCTCACGGCTGTTAAGGTTAGCAATAATTATGATGTTGGTTT
Source organism: Ramphastos sulfuratus (assembly GCA_013399055.1). Classification (NCBI taxonomy): domain Eukaryota; kingdom Metazoa; phylum Chordata; class Aves; order Piciformes; family Ramphastidae; genus Ramphastos; species Ramphastos sulfuratus. The sequence continues at coordinate 81,834 of WBNM01041510.1, forward strand.
GGCCTCGTACATACTTATGCAATTTAGCAATGTAATTCCTTCCCCAAAGCCAGTGATGCTGGTAACAAATATTTTGGGGGACAAAAATCCAGCTGCTCAACAAAAAGGATCCAATCAGTGGAGAAGTTCCTATGCCCCTTGGCCCTGGAGATAACACAATCTATGCTGGAGAGCATTATCCTGGAATTCATGATATAAAGCCTCTGAATTTTAGAGACTATCTAGAAAATTCTGGTTTTGTTAATGTTTTCACTAATTGTTCTCTTGCAACAACCTAGAAACGTTACCTGGTCTCTTAAAGCTGGTATGTATCTAGTATGCCAGCAATTTTCCTCCCTTTTCATTCCTCACAGGACAGAAATTAGACATTGTCATTCCATATTATTTGTGACATGTTGACATTATAATTTAAAAGGATGCAGCAGTTCTGAACAGCTGGAGAGTAATCCTGAGCAATCCTTGACAGTTTCCTTTGGAGGATGAATGCCCCTCCCTGGAGAACTGCACAGTCTCTTATTTTAAACTAACAGCTAATTTTAGACAGTTTGCCCTCTTAGAAATGCACGCCACAGAGACTTCTCTACATGGCAAACAGCAGTGACCAGAGATAAGCACCCACACAGAAAGAGAGAGAGCTCTAAAATAGATTTTTCCTCTTCTAAGAGACATGACTTGTTTGCTGTATTGCCTGATGGAGAGAGAGAGCCTCTCATAGCCAGCCTTCTGAGAGACAGCCCTCTGTGCTACACTGAGCTGAAAGCTTCTTGGATGCTGCACGGGCTTTGGGATTGCTGTAGTTTACCTTCTCCTCCAGAGACTTGGAGGAATTGCTTTAAGGAAAGGGGATTACCTGGCTCCTCCTTCCCCCCCCTTTTCAACAACAGGTTACTTTTTGTTCCTGAAAGTTAGTGGAACACAAATTTCAGCAGGGTCATGAATCACCTCTGTGCCTCAAAGGTCTTGGGTGCAGTGACACCGAGTGATGGGAGCAGGAGCCAGAAAACTCCCGTGGAAGATGGAAACCAACTTCATACAGCTTTGCCATGTGGGTTGTTGGAAGAAGGAATGACGGTGGGAGTTGAGCATCTCTTTAGGCCATCTTACCAGGAGTAAAGGAAGCTGCTATGCATGCCAAATACAGCCCCACCTCTCCTGCATTTATGGTCAAGTCTTGAGGACAGGTTCAAACGCTCCATCCCAATGAATGCTTAGGTCTTTAACCATGAATGCCTTCACTTCCCCCCCCCCCCCCCCCCCCCCCCCCCCCCCTCTTTTTTTCCTTTTTTTCCCTAGAAAACCCTGATGTCACAAGATTTTCACCGTCATGCTCTTGGCACATCCCAGTCAAAGGTACACTGCTTGCATACCAGACATCAGGCCAGGCCTGTGGGGTGGTTTGGATTCAGGTTAAGGGCAGACCAAACCAGCTGAAATGATTATTGCTTTGTTGTGTGCCACATGATCTGAAAAGAAGCACATCTGGCTTGCAGGAGTCGTTGCAAGGACAAGCAAGAAGCACAAGAGAAGTGGTTCTCTGTTGTCACGGGAGCCAGAGGCACTGCCAAGAGGAGCTCTCCTGAAAAGCTGGTTCATGCTCTGCAGCATTTGTCTCTCCTGGGAGCAGGAGCAAGAGCAAAGAAAGACAGAAGGGACAAATCCCTTTGTGTCATGGACTAAGCAAAAACCTGTGCTCTCTAGGTGCAAGGCTGGCTCAGATATGAATTGTGCTCACATTTATTCTAGATCCACAGCAGACACTGGTGCAATCAGTTTGATCACTGGGGATCAACTCCACTGGGATAACTGGAAGGCTTCACACTGGCTCTGATGTGCTTTTGGTCCAGCCTTTAATCTGCATGAGGTTTTTTCCTATGCTACATATCTCCTCTGGGGAACAGTCTGTCCTTTCTGAACAGGAAACACTGTTGGCTGCAGAATAAAAATGTCTGGAGCTGGGCTATGCTGGATGCTGTGCCCTGTGAAGTCAAGGGGAAGCTCATCACTGCTTTCAAGGACAACAGCTTGAGGTCCCTTCTTGAGCTGTCATTGAGGAGTTTGCCTCATGGTTCCTTCCAGTTAAATATTTTCATCAAACAAGGGTAGTGCTCCAAAGAAGAAAGAATTACTGGGGAAAAAAAGAAAAACAAAACCAAAAACTAGACCCCAACAAACAAACAAAAACCACTAACCACAAACACACAACCCCCCCCCTCCAAAAACCCAAAGAACAATGAAACAAAAAGCCCCAAACAAAACAACAGAAGAATTTGTGGTTCTTATTTCTCAAATTAAAATCACTCCCCTCAACTCTCAAAGCTCTAATCTGGATGTACTACTTTTCAAGAAGAGAATTAAGAGCAGCAAGCTTAAAACCCCAGGTTTTGGAGACTGTGGCAATTTTAAAGTCAGTTTCACTGAGTTTATTCTGTAGTTGGAGGAGCAGATAAGCCACACAAAAGCAAGCCCTGTGAATGTGAAGACACTGAGTGGACTGATATAAACCCACCTCTGCGAGATCTGCATTGAGAGGACTTGGTCACAAGAGTAATTCTCTTCCCCTGAAGAGGCATTTGCAGGCTCCACCCCTCAGTGTAGCACATGGAGTAGCTGAACAGGTAATACCTAATGTTGTGCCTTGAAGCCCACAGGGATGGGAGATGAAGCTGTTCGAACAAGACTTGCCTGTGTGCAGGCACTTGAGTGAATGTACGAAGTGTGTGTGCCAGAGCTGAAGGGCTTACAGGACTCAGGTGTTTGCACCTGATAAAAAGCCAGGACAAGTGTTGTGGGAGTGTGGGAGTCTGAAGAGGAAAAATTAATACTCAATCTCTTTCCCTGAATTATTTTTTTTCCCTAAAAACCAGAATCTGAACTGTATGTTTTGTAGAGAGCTTCAAGAGCAATTGCCCTGTGCGTGGCAACAAAGAGGACAGTGGGGCAAAGTCATGGTTTCCTAGTTCCTTCCAAACTCTTTCTCAAACAGTTGCTAGAAATCTGAGCCCAGCCAGTTACTTCTGCACAAATAATAAGATAAAATACAATAAAATAGCTTAGCAGAATTTTAAAACCCTATTGATTTTCCATGGAAAGAAGGAGGTGATGAATAGTGACAGTGAAATGCCCTCAACTCTGTTTTCTTGTGCTGAGTTGCAGAGTAGAATCATAGAAATGGTGAGGTTGGAAAAGACCTCTAAGATCATCAGCTCCATGATGGTTTGGGAGTTACCTGCCCCCTCACACAAATGAATTCACCAGATCAGACTCAGTCAGCTAGAAGTTAAAGAATGAAGCTTTATATTCACAGCTTAGCACAATATACAAGCAGATATTTACAACGTATTACAAGTATTTACAGCTATATAAAGAAATATACAAGTTAAAGGTAATACAGAAACACACTACCCCTCCCAGAAATCAGAGTGCCCAGGAGGGGCTCCCAACCACCCTTCCACCTTCTTTCCACCCCCCTCTTCTTATCCCAGGGTCTGCTTTACGTGCAAGGTGAGTTGGAAGGATTAGCAAGGAGGGGTTAGAAGCAGAATGATTAGTTGGGTTACACAGATCCAAGCAGAAGCAGTTAATGTGGCAGAAGCCCAGCAAGAAACAAGACTCCATCAGACTGTCTTATCTATGTTTGTGTCCTTGTTTTTATACATCTCAGCAAACCATGAGTGAAGCAGACATCACCATTGTTTTCTCTTCACAGCCTATAATTTCTCTCATTAAAATATTTCAATTAGCTTCAAACCAGCACAAGGTCGAACATCAACCCAACACCACCATGCCCACTAAACTATGACCCAAAGTGGGATGTATCTAAAGAAGTCTAGACACTTACCAGAAATAGTCCTTTGGAGCACAAGTCTCCCCATTACTCACTCCATCATGGAATTGGGTATGGAACTGATACAAGTCTGTATAACATCTTGTGATGTGATCCAGGAAACGAGGTGGAAAGCCGTGACCAAGCCAAAGGTTGGGTGAGTCTTGCAAACTACACTCTCTGAATGATGTTGAAATCCTCTCCTAATTTTGCAAAACATTCCTGGTAAAGTCTGATGGGGAGAAATCAAAGGCACCGGGTGGAAGAAGGGCTGGTGGGACAAAAAAACCCCAAACTTAACAAACAACAAAATCCAGCACAATGAAAACCCCCAAACAAACAAAAAAATTCCCCCACAAACAACAACAAAAACAAAGAAAAAATAAGAAAACTCCTGTCTGAGAGCTCTGGAGTACTGTGTGCAGTTCTGGAACCCCCAGCACAGGAAGGACATGGAACTGTGGGAGCCAGTCCAGAGGAGGCCACAAAGATGCTCAGAGGGCTGCAGCAGCTCTCCTACGAGGACAGGCTGAGAGAGTTGGGGCTCTTCAGCCTGGAGAAGAGAAGGCTTCCAGGAGACCTTAGAGTAGCCTTCCAGTATCTGAAGGGGGCCTACAGGAAGGCTGGGGAGGGACTATTGACAAGGTCTTGTAATGACAAAACAAGGGGCAATGGGTTTGAACTGGCAGAGGGGAGATTGAAACTGGATGTTAGAAGGAAGTTCTTTCCAGTGAGGGTGGTGAGGCACTGGCACAGGTTGCCCAGGAAGGTTGTGGCTGCTCCCTCCTTGGAGGGGTTGAAGGCCAGGTTGGACGAGGCCTCGAGTGACCTGTACTAGTGGGAGGGTGTCCTGCCTATGGCAGGGGGTTGAAACTGGCTGATCCTTGAGGTCTCTTCCAACCTTACCATTCTATGATTCTATGATGCCCTATTTGAGGGTCCATCAGATCTCTCAGGACCTCATTCCAACCTTTCATACAGCAACTGGAAGACCTCCTGGAGCCAGTGGGCTCCAGTAGTGATGAGCAGAGTGGATTGCTGATGTGAGGCTTGTTCCTGCAGTGTCTATATTCTGTATGTCCAGTTAGAGGCATGGAGAAATATGGCCTCAAATAGCTGTCTCCCAATCAATGCTGGCAAAGGAATCTCCCTGTAGCCTCAAACCTTCCCCAGGGATGGACCTGCCTTTATCTGTGGAAGTGCATCCTAGCATGAATGCAAAAGTGAACTCCTCTCCTGACTTGCTTCATCCACTGGCAGCAGAAGTCATCCTTTCCATAACAGAAAGAATAACAAATTCCCCTCCTTATTTTCTCTTTCCCTCACACATTTTCAATTAAAATAGATTTGTGCAAGTTCTACTGAGTGCACCACAAATCTCTTTGCATGGTTAAAGTTGATTAATTGGGGTCGGAAGTGAAAATTAAAAAATGTCAGCAGCTGAACAAAACACAAACAGCTTCTCTTGGGCCTCGCGGATGATGGAACACAACCCGAGATGCTTGAGCTGGTTCCGCCTCGAGGAGGACCACCTCCTACACCTTGGGTTAAACACTCATGAGCAGAGCTGGATTTTTTGGGGGGAGGGGGTTGGCCCCAAAATAATATGTATATAATCCTCAAGATAATCAATTTCTTACAGACGTTTTGTAAACTTTCGTGTTCAAGAGCGCAAGCCATAGTACTTTCTAAATCCCTAGGGGTTATACTTGATATTCATTTGTTATTTCCTAATGCTATTCAATCTTTTTCCCCCCCCTCTCCTCTGGTTTGGTTGGGTTTTTTTTTTTGAGGCTTGCAGCAATCAGCCTGAGACTTGCGTCGGCTCTCGCCACCGCTTCTGCCATTCCGCAGTGAACTTTGTGTGCGTTTTCATATTCCTTTTCTTACACTCCTGATAAAAGCATTATCAGGGAAATTCAAAAGCAAGCAGAAAACTGGCATAGCTAATTTAGGCTAATTAGTATGGCAGAAGCTGAGTCTTGTACTTCAGAGGTTCCCATGCCCTCCCATGTCTCCACCTGATCGCCTTGTCCAGCAGCAAACCCAGGAGGCAGCTCCAATTATATCATAACCTCTTCAAACACCAAGCCACTCAAGCTAATTTTATCCTATTAAACAGACTGAAGGATTCAGAAGAAAGGTTCTCCCCCAAAAGCTTCAATTACCAGTGTCCCTGATTACCATCTTTACAATCCTATATGCTACAGTTAAATACTTTTTTGCTTAGTGTTGCTTTCTTGATTTAGATGAAAAGCGAGTATTAAGAGCATGTCTTTTCAACTCAAGTAAGTGACATTCATAAAAAAAAAAGACAGAAAGAAAAAAAAACAAACCCCAGAACCTCTCTTGTTATTAGCATGTTTAATCAAAGTCAAGTTTAGAACCCTTCAAAGACAATGTAATTGGGAAAATGTAAACATCCCTTCCTATCCCGTGGCATTTAAAGCAGCCACAGGTAACTGCCACTAACAACGGTGATGGCCAAAAGTATTAGGTCTAGAGGTAAAGAAAATAAAGAAAGCAGCAGGATCTCCTGTAGCCAGGAAATGTCGAGTGACATTTGAATTAAATCTCATGTCACTAATCAGCAATAAAGGCAGAAAACAGCTTCTGAGGTATCCAACTGGTTCATCCTTCCTCACACCAACATGCGGTAAAGGGTGGCCTTGAGCATGCAGTTACACCTGGCCAAATACACTCACCTAGTTTATAAATGTGCCTGGGCCTTGGTCGGGGTACAGCCTCTCAGTCCTGTTATCTAGTGGTGATGGCATCCCCAAGCCTCACTCTCCATCACCACGATGCTCAGCCTGTGCTGGCTCTGCACAGCACACGAGAGGTGAAAGCTCACCAGGGCACCAACTTGCCCCTTTCTTGGTCAGTGCCTTCTGCAAGGTGGCTGCAATCTGGGCTGATGACTCCAGGTGCTGCTATAATTCAAATAATAATTGTAGGATGCAGGCTATTGTTTTTAGCAATAGAGAGGGAGATGTGAAGTATATATGTTATCTGAGCATTGAATTCACCCTCTCCTGAACACTGAAACTGGGACAGTTCAGGTGATGGCAGCACCTGTTAGGACAGCATTTATATGGGTATAACATGAGGATATTGATCACCTGAGAATTTCAGTCATGGCAAACCCACTTATTTAAAAGGAACTTGTTCTTCACCTTCCTCAAATAGACTAATTTTGCTTATTTCTCTTCTTCTTCAGACAGTAATTGTTTTAAACATGCTTACAATTTAATATTCTTGTTCTCTTTCAGCGTTGTCCTGACTTGGTAGCTCCCAGCTCGTCATGAGCTTGGAGGTATTTGGGGGTTGGATTTCACTTCTGACCTACTCATCCTTACAGCTGAAAATGAGCATATTTCTTTTTCTCTAGAAACAAACAAACAAACAAACAATTTTTGTCATTTCACAGAATTCGAATGAGTTTCACCTAATTTCCCACCCTTTGGGTGATATGGAAGTGCCATTGTCTTCAGACAAGGATTCTCATGCAAATGAACAACAGCTAAACAAGAACTCTCCCTATCTCTGTTTGGGCCAATTTTCTTACCATTTTCAGCAGAGCTTAATCTGTTGGCAGAAGTGTTTAGGCCCATTAACAGCTAAAGTCACAGAGTCCACAACTCACCCTGCTGACAGTAAACAAGGAATTTGAGGAATGGCCCTTAAACAATGGCTAAGCCACAAACCGTTTTGTCACCCAATGCTGTGAAAGGCATATAAGGCTGATGATTTTCTTCCTTGGGTTACAGCAATTTGAAAGACCAGCTTGCCTCCCCTGAGTCCCCAGCACCCTGCAGGCTTGGGTTACAGCTGTTTTATTTGCCTTTCAGGCCCTACAGCTGTGGGATAGGTTATGCAGGTGTGTTCCAGACAAATGAGTCATTCCAGGGCTTCATATTATTTATTTGTGTTGACTGCCTTGGAAGCCAGTCCCAAACACAGGACAAGGCAATGCCCCCTGTGCCCTGCAGGGCAGATTCCTGAATTTAATTTTGTTCAGGGAATACTGCACCTTGGTCCTTCCCTAAGAGTATTATGGACCAAAAAAAAAAGAAAAAAGAAAAAAAAAGAAAAGAAAATACTCTGAAGGACAAAAAGAAATGAAAATTACAAAATAAAATTGCTATATAAAACTCATAAAACTTGCATGTTGTGGCAGGGTGAGTGTTTGAGTACTGGGATCACTCATTTCACCACGATTCTCAGTTACAGAATGTTCTGGGCAATCCCAGAGGAAGCCTCTTTGCACCGCACCACCCTAAATGACACTCAAACTTCAGCCCTTTTCCCTGGCTACAGAAGCACAGCCAAAGTGACAGGAGATGGTTGCAGTCCTAAAGAGCACATGGGCAACTTTTTAAGTGGAGTTGTTTGGAAAATGCAACTCTGCAAACTTGTGATGTCAATGCCAATGCCACGCCAGCACCAATGCCATGCCCCAGCACCATTTGCCTCCCATATGCTTTTTCCAAACAAAGCTGGAGCTGCATGTACCAAAGAACTGAAGAGCAACGTGTCACATCCCCTGCCATGGTGTCCTTCCCATGACTGAGGATGGGCACTGCACTACCATCTCTCACCCAAGTTGTGCTCTGCTGCTCTCTTGCCAGAAAGCAGAAACCAGAACCAAAGGTAAGGACTGAGGCTCAAAATAATCTCCTTTCACAGCTGGCCCAAAGATCATCCTAGGCCCATTCCCATATAAACCATGGGAGCTAAACCAGAACGGGAAAAGTAATTAAATGCTTTTAAGCTGCATAGGCAGATATCACACAGTATCACAGTATCAGCAAGGTTGGAAGAGACCTCAAAGATCATCAAGTCCAACCCATTACCACAGACCTCGAGACTAGACCATGGCACCAAGTGCCACGTCCAAACCTGCCTTGAACACCTCCAGGGACGGTGACTCCACCACCTCCCTGGGCAGCCCATTCCAGTGGGGAATGACTCTCTCAGTGAAGAACTTTCTCCTCACCTCGAGCCTAAACTTCCCCNCCCCAGCTTGGTGTCATCTGCAAACTTGCTGATGACTGTCTCGATGCCCTCGTCCAGATCATCAATGAAGATGTTAAAGAGGATGGGGCCCAGTACTGATCCCTGGGGGATATCCTATACTTCAGCTTGTTCAGGCTGCATCCAAACTGTGTTGCATCCACCAGTGTGAGGAGGGATCCCCACCAGCATTATCAAGAAATGTGAGAGAAGGAAGGAAAAGAGAGATAGAGTGAGAGCAAGCTGCCTGTGCCTGCAACACAGGGTTAGGCACTGGCCTGCAGCAAAACTCTCACTCTGGACTGTCCACATCTCACTTCTTCACCCCAGCATTCACTAAGATTAAAGGCAGATGAAAACACAAGGTTGTTAATATGGTAACATCTGGGCAACAGTTTGGCAGTTCTGTTCCCCAATTTTGGGATAGATTGGTTTAAAGTTTTCAACCAAAATATGCTTTCTGCAATAAATGAGTTCTGTAGCAGACAAGATTCTGAGTTTGGAAGCAAAATGAAGTGAAGCTAAAATTAAGAACATAAATTAAATTAAAAAAAAAAAAAAAGATAAAATAAGGCTCGTGGCCAATTTTTTTTTTCCCCCCCCTTTCAGGTTCTGTTTGTTAAATTAAATGATACAATGTTTCCTGGCAATTTTTCCAAATGAAAACTGGTGTCAGTTGCTCTATTAAATGGTGATTTTCCTTCATGCCTACCTTGTTTCATTTATATCATTAGACCACCATGGTTATGGCGATGCTCTTGCTAATTAAAAGTGGGTGGGAAGAAGGTTGTGAGACATTTCTACAGATGGAAATTGGGACCATCACTGGTGATGCCAGTATCATCTATTGGGGTGAGATAGGAAATTAGTTTTCCCGTTGCTCCTTCCAGATAATTCTCAGTAATATAGAATCATAGAATCAGTCAGGGTTGGAAGGAACCATGAGAATCATCTAGTTCCAACCCCCATGCCATGGCCAGGGACACCTCACACTAGATCAGGCTATCTAGAGCCTCATCCAGCCTGGCCTTAAACACCTTCAGGGATGGGACTTCCACCATCTCCCTGGGTAACCCATTTCATGGTCTCACCACACTCATGCTGAAGAACTTCTTCCTAACATCCAGTCTGAATCTACCCATTTCTAGCTTTCTTCCATTCCCCCTAGTCCTATCACTACCTGACATCCTAAAAAGTCCCTCTCCAGCTTTCTTGTAGGCCCCCTTGAGATAAGGGACAAGTGAATGACTAAGTTGGGCAGGACAAAGACACCCTAGCTCAGCATCTGCCTAGCAGCAGGTGGCTGACACAGAAAGAAAAAGAGAACAAGCACACCACTGCATTTCCCTTGGTGTGCCCAGAAGACTTTGGAGAGTTATAGCCCTGCTGGACTTTTGTCCCATTAATTTGTTTTTCTTTATCAGAAACCTGAACACAGATTCTTGCACCTACTGAACCACTTCTCTAGAGAACTGTAATGTCTCTTAACCAAAGACAGGAAGATGATAAATGTTTGAAGTCAGCCCTGCAGAAAAGGAGTTGGGGTTACTGATAGACAAGAAGCTGGATGTAAGCCAAAACTGCACCCTTGCAGCCCAGAGGGCAAATCGCATCCTGCGCTGCATCCAAAGCAGGTCAGGAGAGGTGATTCAGCCACTCTACTTTGATCTGGTGGGACCTAACCCAGAGTGCTGTGTCCAGCTATGGGCCCCCAACACAAGAGAGACATAGACCTGCTGGAGAGGGTCCAGAGGAGGCCCACAAAGATGATCAGAGGGCTGGAGCACCTCTCCTATGACAACAGGATGAAAGAATTTGGGCTGTTCAGCTTGAAGAAGAGAAAGCTCTGGAGAGACCTTAGAGCTACATTTCAACATCTGAAGTGGACTTAAAAGAAGGTTGGGGTAGCACTTGAAGCAGTAGGATGAGGGGCAATGGTTTTAAACTGGAGCAGGATAGATTTAAGGAGGAAATTCTTTACAATGAGAGTGATAAAATACTGGAACAGGTTGCCCAGGGATGTGGTTGAGGGCCCTGTCCCTGGAGACATTCAAGTTCAGCCTTTATGTGGCACTGAGCAGCCTAATCTAGTTGGAGGCCTCCCTGCTGACCTTTGAGGCTGGAGCACCTCTCCTATGAAGACGGGTTGAAAGAATTTGGGCTGTCCCTCCTCAGCTTGTTTGTAGGTTCCCTTAAGATGCTGAAAGGCAACAACAAGGTCACCTCAGTGCCATATACCCACATCCATGTGAAGAGATGGCTCTTGAGTGCCATGTTGATTGGTGGCACACAAGAATATGTCTCACCCAGTGTGATGCCACTATCCCACCTTGCAGCCCTTCATGGATGTGTTTTGCTATAATTTCAGCTTTCCCCTGACTTCACATTCAAGCTGATGTGAACAGATGGAAAGGCAGGATATGAATTAGGAGAATGAGAGTTGGAAGCACAAGGAAGAGATGAAAACTTCAGAGATTAGCATGGAGCAGATACCTTTATATACAGTTCTAAGACCACAGCATTCCATGAAGGGACCTTTTTTACTAGACTGAAAGCTCTTTTCTCTAATACTAACATACCTGTAACTCCCAAAATGCCAACCAGAAACACTCCTTGGAAATAAAGTGGAGCCTATGCAGCATCAGAGCCTTTAGCTCTGCAAGACAGCATCAGTGAGGTGATCTAATAAAAATCTTAAAAGGAAACTAGACATAAAACTCAGAGCAAAGTTCTTGATTACTTTATTTTGGCCTATTAGTGAGAGACCTGACAATTTCTTAGAAGAGTTTCCTCTAAAATCAATCAACCAATCAGCAAATCAGCCAATCAGTGAATGAATCAAACAATCACCAACTCAACTCCACAAACAAACAAACAAAATGCCTCTAGTAAATCAGTTTGCAAGACAAGATCCTGTAAGACGGTGATCAGGGTGGGGAGGAGATCCTAGAATACCTGTAAGAACTGCAGTGGGAATGAAGTCCTCAGTCCCTGTTGGCCAAAATGAGGCACAGCTGTCACATCTGGCTTAACAACATGGGTCAGGTGAGTTGGTGTGTGGCAGTTGATGCCAGCTGTGCTTGGAGCCTAAACATCCAGTTATGATGATACCATACTTTAGAGAAAAAATAAAGTGAAAGAGGAAGAAACGTTCTACTTTGCATGCTGCTGTATGTTGGGTGCAGGATTTAAGGATGGGGCCATCATCAGGCATGGACAGTGGTTATCTAGGGAGAAGCAAGTGCTGCAGATGTCTATACATTACTGGGTTTAGGGTGTACAGCAGTTTTCAGCCTCCTCCTGCAATGATATCTCTCTCCATGTGACTCACACAATCAGAGTTTGGCATCTTAAAGAGGAAAAGCCCATTTTGGTGATAGTAGATTTCTGCCTTTTCACCACTTTCCTTGGTTTAGAAGCCTGATTAAAACCTAAGGACTTGAGTAAGAGATGTTGAATGATTTAAAAAAACTTTAAATTATTGGCATTATCACAAAGACAGACAAGCAAAATTTGATGTGTATTGTGGATGTAAGGGGATGTCAGCTAATCTGGCTTCCATTTTAGAAAGTCAAAAGATTTTCTAGTTTTCCTTTTTAAGGGAGTTATAAATTAAAGCTTGAAATCTCTATGATCAAGTGTTTTCTCTTTTGGCCTTTATCACAAGTGGAAATGGTCTTGATGTTAGCAGCTTGGTCCCAGTTAATCAAAACTTACAATCAGAGACAGCACAATGTATTTCTGCCTGCACGTGAATCATAGAATCATAGAATGGTAAGGTTGGAAGGAGACCTCAAGGAGCATCTAGNGTGGTCCAGGAGTTTGTTTGGTGGGCAGATGGACCTTCCATCAGTAAATGAGGGGGGATTGCTCCTCTGCAAAATGAGAGGCAGGCTCCAAACGTGCCTCTTCAGGGAAAGGGTGGCATCCCAAACACAAAGCTTGCCAAATTCTCCATGGGGTATGAGTAGCTCCTTGTTTAGTTGCCTAAACCCAGCCCCTCAAACTTTGCAAGCACAAGCGTCCGCCCCGAACGCGAGCGTGGCACGAATCAAACAATGAAAGTTAATCAGCATCATTAAATCTGTCAGGCCAGCAGGTTATTAAAATTGCCACTATTCACTCTGAAAATGGGAACAAAAAAATTATGTTCCCCGCTTTCCAAGCTTGTTTGTCTTGTTTTCCCACACTGCTCATGAATTACTACAGTACATTACAATGTCCTCTATCCATCTTCATTAGCATTGTGAACAAATCGTATCAGGCTGTAAGGCAGCAGGTTTTTTTTTTTCTTTTGGGGGGTATTGTACAAACATATATGATGTACAGAAAATGGGCAATTTAATATGAAAAGAATATTGTGCCTCAGAAATTTTATTTTTCTAAACAGTCATTTCAGTTGAGAATTATTGCATGGTTTGTGCATAATTTCTTGTGGATAGTTTATTTAAATATAAATAGGGAAAAGATGTAATTCCATATGGTGGCTATCTACCCTTTCTTGATGCCTCTCCATATTTTTAATAGTGCAATAAACAAAAGATATGTATATAAAAAAAAAAAATCTCTAAGCCACACACTAGTCAAAAGAAGATAATTGTGCCTGTGTGTGTTTATTGTAATTTGAATGTGCTTCAATTAACTTTCCTCAATATTTCCCAGTTCTTTTAAAAGAAACTTAAATTGGTTTTTATTTCGTGAAATTTGTTTTCTGTGCAATAAGGAAAAAAAAAACAAAAACAAACCCACAAACCAGTTGTCTTTGTTTACCTCGTTATGGATATGTCCTATCCAGGAGCAAAGCCCCAAACTCTTTTTTTTCCCCAACAACCTTTTTTTTCTTTTAAAATTTATTTTTTTTTTCCCATTCTCACCTTCCTCTTCTTATACTTTAAGTAAAAATAACAAATTTCTAGTGCTCCCTAGGAAGAGGCAGCTCATCATCACGCAATATATCACATATCAAAGTGTGGTAAAACATGAAAATGGTAGGAAAGCAAACTCTTACACTTTTGCACTGCAGTCACTTTTAAAAGATGAGAATTTATTACCCTTTCCTCCTACAAATCATCAGGGTGACCAGAACAGAGAGAGTGTATATGGAATGCATGTTGTAATTAACCTTGAGGCTTTTATTTAAACAAGGTCAAACATTTTAACAGCTTTATAAATCAAGGTTGGGTCCACACAGCTCTATAGTATCAGGCTAATGACAAAATGCACATGGAATACTTATTAAACAGCATTTATTTACAGAAAATATATCCTGCAAGCTTCAGAGAAACACAACCTGCCAGTTGATCTAGCACTGACAGACAAACATCTCCAGCCCAAATCAAACCAGTCCAAGGTGACCAGCATAGTGTGCTTTAATTATGTGCTACTGAGGAGTCAAGGCCAGGTATCAGCAAATGAGGTCAGTTGCAAGCTAAATGCATTTTAGTGTGGCTGCAGAATGACAGGAGATAGATTACAACCATCCCCAAATCTGCAGTTTAATTCTGACAGAATTTTATTTTCTTTAAGGAAGAAATTGATTACAATGATAGTGGTGAGACACTGGCTCAGGTTGCCCAGAGAGGTGTTAGATGCCCCCCATCCCTGGAACCATTCCAGGTCAGTTTGTTTGGGACTCTGAGCAGCCTGCTCTAGTTGCAGATGTCCCTGAAGGGGTGATTTGGATTAGGTGACATTTAAAGGTCCCTTCCAGCACAAAATATTTTATGATTGTACACCTTTTCTTCTACTTTAGTTAAGTTTTGCAAGAAGGAAAAGGAAGGAGGACATCTGAGTTGAGTAAGATGAACTACTTCTGAGTGTGTAGCTACCTAGCATTGTTCTATCAGTCTCTAAAAATAACACCCATGGGTTCCTCTGGCTAAGGGCTGTGCTAGAAGTTTTGGGGTGTGGGTGTTTGAGTATTGGCATGAAGCAAATTTCTACCCTCTTCTCATCAGAATGGGAAGGAGACCATGTGAGTGATGTGACCAATTACCACCAAACACCCCAGAGCAGCTTTTATTTCCACTTGGGTGAAACGATTGGTTTTAACAGTCTGCAAAAGCAATGATGTCTAAACGTGCTGCATGATTAAATGGAGCAAAATTACCAGCCATGGAGCTGAAAAGGAAGCTCTTTTTTCTTCCTAAGGTAACCTTGATCACAAATTTTGGTCTGATGGGAGTGGGAAACACCTGGATACGTTCATCTGAGATTTGGAAGCATCATGGTCTCCTTCCAACCTTACCATTCTATGATTCTATGATTCTATGGACTGGGACATGCATGAAAGTGTTGATACGGGATCAGCAAGTCGAATCATAGAATGCTTTGAGTTGGAAGGGACTTTTAAGGGTCATCAACTCCCCTTCAGTAAGCAGGGACATACCCAACTAGATCAGGTGGTTCAGAGCCCCTCTTCACCCTGAATCTCTCAAAAACACACTTCTAGCTCATGTAGAGCAACACAGCAGCACAATTCACAAGCACGCCACGATACAAATGTACTTTACATCAAGAAATTTTTGGGGCCAAGTATCTGGGAGATGAATTGTCCAGGGAACTGGCAAAGGCTGCATGTTCTCTATCAGTATCAGCTGCGTTTGGGAGCTCTTCTGCTTTCTGCATAAACAAGCAACACTCTAAACACACAGCCCTGCTGCTGGGTTCACCCCTATTCCTGTCACCTCTCAAAATGCCCTGCACTCTTTTAAGAAATAGACCATTATTTCTCTCACCCAGCTCTCTCCTGGTTTCAAAATGCACATTCCATATGCTATTGCTCAGCAATAGCCCCAGTTTTATGAATGAGCCATAACACTAGGAGAAACAGTGCTTTTTCATTGTAGTGCACAGAGAAGTGTGTGGTTCCCAGATGGCAGAAGGGAGCTGGGAACACACGAGGAGGAAAAGTAATTCCTCTTCCAGGATCATATCTTATGCTGAGCCCTTCTCAGAGAGAGTGGGCACAGAAATACTACTCAGGTCTGAGGCCAGCTCTGAAAACAATTTCTTTCTGCCTGGTCCCCTTTTGGGGAAGGTGATTGTGCCTTCTCCTCTTAAAAAAGAAAAAAAAAAAAGAAAATTCTTAACAAGTGACTCCCACATATTTTATGACTGTATAAAAGGCTTAAACATGATGCAGGAGGCTGGGATGAGGGAATAGCCTGTATAAAATCCTCCCTGGAACTAGGGAACTTTTTGTTTTTTTCCTTTCTTCTTGTTTCCTACCCAGAGATCTGAGCTAATTTTCCCTATCTATAGGCTCCCCACAACCCCTTGGAAAAAAAAAAAAAAAAAAGGGGTGGGGGGGGGGGTGAAGGGGGGGCTGGGGGGAGACTGTATTCACTAATTATACATCCTGAAAAGAATTTGGTTCAGTGTAAGATGATCCTAGTGATATGCTAATCCTTTTTTCTGCTTGGTGCAGCCTGAAGCCTGTGTCTAACATTTTTTTCAACTGTATGACAATAAAAGTTGTGGCAACAAAAGAAATAAATGGGCAGCTAAAGAAGGTATAGCTGAAACACATGGCAGACCAGTTCTCTCCTCTCCTTCTGGCTGCTCTTTTGTAGGCTCTGGTTTGGTATCCTCAAGTCAATAGCCGAAAGCCAGCCACCTTAGCAACTTAGTATGACACCCAAGCCCTCTCTCTTTACATTCATGAATAGTCAGCAAGCAGCAGACAAAATAGAACTAATCTTTTTTGACAGAATTGTTCAATTTTAGAGGAAAGGCTTTTGAGGCACCTTCCATACATTTGCAGAATATGAGAGACAACAATGGCCACCATCACAACGTACAAAAGGACGACCAGGGGTGTGACCACGCAATCACACACACGCACACAACGGCCCCTTCCAGAAAATATTGCAGCTAACTTCAAGTGATTGCAGGATGTGCCTGTTCTTAGGAGGAAAGCTGGCAGGCAAGACTAAACAAAAAAAATCAGATATATTAAAAAAAAATAGCAGTAATTCATTGTTTTGTGGCTGTTTAGCAAACACGCACATCCCAATGACACGCAATTAAGGTTATTTGTCTTGATTAACTAAAGTTAAGAGAGCTGATTTATATCCATTCTTTAATTTCCTGTCATAGGCTGGCAACTTCATATTTTTTTTTCCTGCCTTTTTTTTTTTTCCTTCTTTTTATTTTTCTTTTTTTTTCTTCTTTTTTTTTTTCTTTTTTGGGACCAATAATTCTTATTGTGAAATGCATTCGATCCAGCAGGTTCTCGCCTGCGTTTAAAAGCTGGTTTTNTTTTTCCCTTCTTTTTATTTTTCTTTTTTTTTCTTCTTTTTTTTTTCTTTTTTGGGACCAATAATTCTTATTGTGAAATGCATTCGATCCAGCAGGTTCTCGCCTGCGTTTAAAAGCTGGTTTTGCTATTTCAAAATCCTGTAACACAGCAGCCACTCACAAGGCTAGTGTAGGCAGGGAAGGACATTCCTTCTTTTCCCTTCACTCCCCTCCATTTAATGCAAGCCATATCTCTATCTCCAAATACAGTCTGAGCAGGAAAAGGGAAGGAAATCATCATCATCATCCTCAAAAAATCTACCCAGTCCATGGGCAAAAACAGAAGTTAGCAACATGGTCCACGCAGCTGCAACACTACATTTAAAATTCAGTTTACTCCTAGGAAGAGGGCTAATCCTGCCCCTGTAATTCCCTACAGCCAAAATGTACCCCCCTCCCTGAGTGACAGTGCAATGCAAAGACACTCGCACGCTTATCTTCCCCAACCAGATGGCCGACTTGGATCAATGCACACACGCCACGATCAATGGGAGCGATAAAGAATTAGGAAAACAGTGGTACATGCTCCCAGAAAGCTTGTACACTGCATAATTATTTTATGATTCTACACATGGCTACATGTGATACTGGAGTCAAGAAGGAAAAGGATAATTAGAGAGCCAGAAAGCACCCGTACTGCACTACACACTTTGTCAGTCAGCAGTTCCCACTCGGCTCAACTCACCGCCCTTATCTCCTCTCCTGCCCCCTCGCAAACGAATTCAGGGAATACACAAAATATTAGGAGGGAGGTGGCTTCTGGGTTACAGGGGCAGGATGCAGGAGATTATCATGTCCTGTGATACGACAGCAAAAGTTCTTTTGGTCAGAGGGGCTGGGAAGAGCTTGGAGAGCATCGCTTGGGGTGGTGTCCGCAGGGCTGCGTCTGAACTCTTCTAGGGCTTTGTTGGGAGAGAGACACATCCACATCCATTCAATAACATATAGCTGTATACTACACTCTCTGAGTTTGGGGTTTTTATTTTAATCCTCCTTTCCTCCTGGCAGCAATTTTATGATTGGCTCCTTGTATCCAGCCTATTTGCCACCACGTTGCCGAGCAGAAAAGGGAGGGGGAGGAAAGAGCTGCTCCCCCTTCCCTAAACTGATCGAATGACACAGAATAAATATCAAAGCACTGGATGGTTACAACTGTGAATCTGGATGCCAAAGAGCACATGACCAAGATTAGGGAGCAGAACAATGCCAGGCAGCAAAAAATCACCCTGCTAAGCACTTTGCAAAACCCCCTTGTCACACCTGACACCACAAACATGTCCTCACCCCACCAGCACCAGGTGCAATACTGCCCTGGAATCGTTGATGGGGAGAGAGAGGTGACAAGGAGATGGGCTGGCATTAGCATCAGAGGCAAAGAGGGGGCACCCTTCTCCCTTTGAATAGTTCTTGCTTGGTCATCAGGCTGGTTGTGGGATCAGAGGTCATGGCATGGTGTTACTGTGCATGGGGGGAGCAGGGTAGGAACTAACCAAAAAAAGGATTATACACTCACTGACCAGCCAAGGTTGTGATGCAGAGCTAGAGCTTGGAGGGGAATGGAGTAGGCATCAACTCTCAGTGCATGCTGTAGAAGTGTCTTTGTAAACTATGATCCAAAGACACCAGCCTACATCCTTCTAGAGAGATGTGGCAGAAGGGCACAACCTGCATCTCCTCACTTCTGCTCCCCTAGTGTAAATTGAGGTCAAACAGCATCTTTCAGTAAAAGAAATGAACAGACACCGTGGTGGTGATGTGTTTGGAAACATCCATCTTATATAGGGGAACTGGAGTCTCTGCTGCTGGCATTTGTCTTAGTTCAAGCCCAGAGCCCCAAGACTGCCTTGACATAAAGAGAAAAATGTCTCTGATGTGTACTCAGACTAAGTCACTCCAAAAACATCTGCACTTTGCTCTTCTCCTCCCCTCAAATACAGGTCATTGCACAGGCAAAGGCACATCAAACGGCAGCATCTTCACCAGTAGAAACCACAGCCATGAACATATTTAAGAGCCTGGAGTGGTGATCAGATACACTCACTAAATCAGGTAACACAGCTTCAGCCCTGAACATACAATTCTCCTTGTTCCATCATAATTAGAGCCTCATTTGCCCAGAAATGCTTTACACTACTAAAATCATGTAAGAAAGGTGAGAATGACTCGAGCTGGTTTAAGCAAGCACCCTTCACTGGTGAATCAGAACTCATGCAGTGTCAGATGTGCCTACAAGGAAAACCATTCAGGCAATGCTGCCTACAAGCATTGCTCTGGCAGCTGAGCAGCACAACTGGTTTTGACTGGGATGGGGATGAACACTGGTAGGTAGGTGAGGTGAGAGGCACGATGATACTGACTCACCTCTTCACCTCTTCCAGAGGTTAGTGGCAGCTGCAAGGAGTGAGATAAAGCCAACACTTAGAGGCATGCCTACAAAAAGTGCACTAGTATGGTGCAGGTAGCTCTTCTTGAAGGATTATAGTCCTGGCCAGACCTATGTGGCATCTCACTGCCTATACCAAACTCAGCTCTGATGGGTTTGCAATCTTCACTGTTGTAGATGGTCCCAACATCACCATCAAAGCAGTATTATGACAGGATGAGGAGTAATGTGTGTAAATTGGCAGGCAGGAGATTTAAACTGGTTGTTAGGAGGAAGTTCTTTACAGTGAGGGTGGTGAAACACTGGCACAGGTTGCCCAGGGAGGTTGTGGCTGCTCCTTCCCTGGAGGTGTTCAAGACCAGGTTGGACAAGGCCTTGAGTGACCTGTTCTAGTGGGAGATAACCTATGACAGAGGGTTGGAACTAGATGATCTTTGAGGTCCCTTCTAACCTAAACCAATCTATGATTCTATGATTATTTTACCTGAACAGTTATACATTGTCTCAAGCCTTGGAGAAACAGTTTTTCTGAAGGAGGTGGACAGTGTGTAAGAGAAGTGTCATTGGTCAACTTCTTAATCAAAATGTCTCTATCAAAAAAAAAAAAATACATTTTGGACAGATAGGAGATTTTTATTGGTGTCTTTTTCATTTGGTGCTTTACAATTATGTACTGAAAACCACCACAACATTTATCTTCTTTTAGAAATGTCACTTTTTTTTGGTAAAAGTTTTCTTAAAGACTTCTCTCAAACTAGGTATTCAGCCTAAAAATAAAATTTAAAAGCACATCAATTATAATTTTCAAAGTTTTTGATATTTTTTTTTTGTTTCTGTAAAAAAAAAATTCCAGGAGCTTCATATAGAGAAAAAGAACCAAAAGAAAACAACCAACTATTTCTGACATTTCTTATGAGAAATAATTGCCTCCACTAATCATTGTTTCCACAAAGAAAAGGTTGTTTCATGACACAGGTTGTGCCTTTGGAGTTGGCATCATACTGGGTAACAGCATAATTAGAAATGGAGAGATGTAATAACTCTCCAGGTTGGAACAGATCTGTACGAGATCAGTTTTGCCTCACTTGGATATGGACTATCCATTTCTGGAGTGCAATTTAATTACTTCTGTGGTAGCAGGTGGTAAGTTCTGCATCTCTCCTGACTGGCATAGTGCCTCTTCTCCTCCTCAGTCTGGTTCCCTATGCCTTTGCTGAGTCCCTGCTCTTCCTCACTGAGTCTGTCTCTGGTGTTCAGTGTTTTCCTGCCATAGCAGCTATGATGGACAGATTCTACCATTTGTTTTGGTGAGCAAAGACCTGGAGCCACAGCTGCAACCAAAGCAAGGATGCAGCACCTCAGAGGGCATTTTTTTCCAACCTGCTACATGTTGGTTAGCCTGTCTAAGACAGAACTAAATAACCTGACAGATGCCTCAAATTCTGCCAGCTGCTTTTGGACTCTTAGGTCAGGCAGGGATGACTAGAATCTGTGGGACACCATGGCCATGTCTCTTTTCCCTTGGTCAGGATGCTCCCTGAGGCTTTGGATATCCCACAGCTATTTATGCATTGACACTAGCTGGACACCTGCATGTGTCCTTTCTTAACATGAATGTGTTAGTGTCTCCTGCTGAGGCTGGTCAGTGCTGCTCTTGGAGTAACTTGGAGCTTGCATGCCATGATCCTTCCTCTGTATCAAGACTGGAAGTGAAAACTGATGTCATGTCATGAGAGAGGGTGTGAAAACAAGCTGGTGCCATCTAAGGAGATGTTTCCTGGACAGACTGAGAGAGTTTGGGCTCTGCAGCCTGGAGAAGAGAAGGCTTCCAGGACACCTTAGAGTAGCCTTCCAGTATCTGAAGGGGGCCTACAGGAAGGCTGAGGAGGGACTATTGACAAGGTCTTGCAATGACAGGACAAGGGGCAATGGGTTTAAACTGGCAGAGGGAAGATTTAAACTGGATGTTAGGAGGAAGTTCTTTCCAGTGAGGGTGGTGAGGCACTGGCACAGGTTGCCCAGGGAGTTTGTGGCTGCTTCCTCCCTGGAGGTGTTCAAGGCCAGGTTGGAGGAGGCCTTGAGTGACCTGTTCTAGTGGGAGGTGTCCCTGCCTATGGCAGGGGGTTGGAACTGGATGATCCTTGAGGTCTCCTTCCAACCTTACCATTCTATGATTCTATGATTCTATGATTCAAAAGCAACACCACTGTAGAGCAGCTTGTGAACTGCCCCCAGCTGTCGTTTCTCAACAGGATGGGAGCACATTCAGTTCCACATAGAAAGACCACTGATAAGGGAGACCTCAGGATTGTGGCTGGGGATGGGTTCCTACTAATCTGTTTCCAAAGTCTACCCAAGTTAAAGGCAAATCTGGAGGAAGAGAAAAGATGTCTGCAGATCAGTGCTCAGAACTCTGTCCCCTGTTACTAAAGGGGAGGAGAGGTACCTTTCAGTGAGTCTCAGAGAATGTCCATGTGAGGCATTGAGTCATAGAATCATTTCAGTTGGAAAAGACTTTTAAGATCATCAAATCCAACCATTCTCTAATTCTATCAAGTCTGGTGCTAAACCATGCCCCTCAGCACCACATCTCTGTGTTGTTTAAACACCTCCAGGGATGGAGATTCAAACATCTCCCTGAGGAGCCTGTTTTGGTGTTTGAGAACCCTTTCAGTAAAGAAATGTCTTTTAATATTCAACCTAAACCTCCCTTGGTGCAACTTGAGGCCATTTCTTCTCATTCTACCACTTGACCAATGAAGAGACCAATCTCCACCTTGCTCCAACCTCCTTTCAGGTGCTGTTGGTGATAAGATACAACGACGATGTCACTCCTAATGGCTTACAGGATTTGCTGAAATAAAAGGAAAGTAACTTTCATTTCTTAGCTACTGAGAACAAATGGGTCTTAAACTGCCACAGATGCAAGTAGGCTGGTAGAGAAACAAGTAAAGGATTTTTTGAGTCTTGTCTATATGTTGGGGATTTTTTGTGTGTCTCTTGCAAAGGTAAGCAGCATACTCTCCCTTCCCTTCCCTTCCCTTCCCTTCCCTTCCCT
>WBNM01041510.1:104563-130224 GCA_013399055.1 Ramphastos sulfuratus
CTCCCCTCCCTTTCTCTTATTTCCTCCTTAATTTCAGGTTCCAGTTTTGCCCTTGAACAGTAGCACTGTTATCAGAGAGCAGTGCCTCGGACTTGGCTTTCAGAAAATATTGGTGCCATCTTCCATAAAACATTTTAAACACATGCTATTTGTTTTTAGCCTCCCTTCTGGCTTTACACCCTACAAAGAGGACATTTAATATGTACAATAGAATTAATAGGCATGCAGTGTAAGCAGGACTTACGTTCAAAATACACTTCCACAAAACAAAGGAGCAGCTGTGAAAATGTAGAGTCTGCTGAAAATTTTTTACTTGGGTATCACATTTGCTGAAAGATTTACTCTGCAAAGTTTTATCTAATTTCCCATTCATTCAATTAAGCAGAGAGATAAATGCTCAGATCCCAAGAGATTAGGGGAAACTATGTTTAGCTCCTCCTCACATTTGCCATCAAGACTTTGTTCAGTGTCATTGTTATCACTCTAAAGTTGGTATTTACAGGCTCTGTGCTGCTGATTGATGAACACCTCCATCTTCCACCAAATCCAATGGGATTTGGAAGTACTTAGGACCTCACAGACTTCTCCAAATCAGGATGATCCAAGCCATGTAGGAAATGATACCTCCTTTGGCGAGGCTAGAGCAACTTATTTGGATGGGGCTTTGAGCAACTTGGTCTAGTGGAAGATGTCCCAGGCCATGGTAGGTGGAGGACTGGAACTAAATGATCTTCAAGGTTCCTTCTAACCCAAACCATTCTAAGGTTCTATGATTCTATGAATGGTCTTTCAGGTCTGTTGGGAGGAATGACCAAAACTCATGGGTTACCAGAGCCTTCAGTTATCAGAATCAAGCATCCACCAAAATCTCTGAAAATAATCACATTGTAAAGACAAGGCAGAGGAAAACAGATAACATGAAAGTGAATCTATTTTCCCCTGGTATTTGTGTCACACAGCTGTTGCCTAAGCAAAGTCAAGATTTTTGAACAAAACCAGAGATCACTACCAATGTTTTGTTGAACATCAGTCCAGAATGCTGCTTTGCCTCCCTGGCCATTAGAACATGTTTTAGTCTTTGGGATAATTGTTTTCTGGAGTTTGCCAGTCTCAAGGTAAACTATCAATCTTTTACAGGCTTGAAGTCCATGGTACATGCAGCAGATCTCCCTAAAGAGAATACTCTGTTATTCCTTCCCCAGAAGGGTGACAAATGAGCAGAAATAGAGATTGAACACAGACTGAATGCAGCCAGAGATACTCATCCTAAAAACACAGAACTGTGAAGCCAACTGAGTCCTGGGCTGNTGGTTCCAGGTAACTTGTACAAATCAAGTGAGATGTTCTGATGTCCTGCCACACGAGCACTTGTTGGGAGCTGTTGACAGCAGCTGGTCAGAGCAGTCCTGAGGCTGCTGGTTTCCCTGGATAAGGAAGGTACAATGGCTGATCACCACCATACTGAATCCTTCAGGCTGCAGCTGAGGGACAAGATAGACAGTTCCTAGTGCCAGCACTACCGTGGAAGCTGCAGAAATGCAGACATATTTCAATTCTACCCTGCAGCAAAGTGCCTTTGAAGGAATTGCCTAAGGAACTGAATAAACCCTCTTTAGCCTTTTTCTTCATACATTCTAACTCCACCAAGATTTCTTGAGTCACCCTGAGATCTCATACATGGCACAAACATATAACGAAGAACTGCTCATGCCTTATTTGCTTTATGACACAAACATAATACTGATTCTGATTAGAAGGGGTTTTCCTGCAATTTACACCTTCTATGCTTGTCTGGGTAACAGGAATGGGCAATTCCAGCACTCAACAGATCAAAGGGAAATTGAATTTCCTGCAGTTTGATAGGCAAAACATTTACAGGTCCTCTTGTTCCAAAGAAGGTGGCCATAAATGGCAATGTAATGACAGGACAAGGGGCAATGGGTTTAAAGTGGCAGAGGGGAGATTTAGACTGGATATTAGGAGGAAGTTCTTTACAGTGAGGGTGGTGATACACTGGCACAGGTTGCCCAGGGAGGTTGTGGCTGCTCCCTCCCTGGAGGTGTTCAAGGCCAGGTTGGACGAGGCCTTGAGTGACCTGTGCTAGTGAGAGGTGTCCCTGCCTATGGCAGGGGGTTGGAACTGGATGATCTTTGAGGTCCCTTCCAATCTTATCATTCTATGATTTTATGGTAAAGATGATCAGAGGACTGGAACACCTCTCCTATAAGGACAGGCTGCTCAGCCAAGGCAGGGGGTTGGAACTAGATGATCCTTGAGGTCTCCTTCCAACCTTACCATTCTATGATAACCTGCAGAAGAAAAGTCTCTGGGAAGACCTTCTAGTACTTGAAGTGGATCTATGAGGAAGCTGGAGAGTAATACTTATAAGGACTTGTGATGACAGTACAAAGGGCAATGGTTTTAAACTAGAGAAGGGTAGGTTTACACTAGACATTAGGAAGAAGCTCTTTACTATGAAGATGGTGAAACACTGGAATGGGTTGCCCAGGGAAACTGTGGACACCTCATCCCTGGAAATGTTTAAGGTCAGGTTGGATGAGTCTTTGAACAACCTGAACAACCATGGCAGGGGGAGTTGAAACTAGATAGTCTTGAAGGTTCCTTCCAACTCAAGCTATTCTATGATTCTATGAAACAGTAACAAACAGTCGAGCTGTAGAATAGCATCTCCTTGGATGTGGCACTTGGTGCCATGGTCTAGTCTCGAGGTCTGTGGTAATGGGTTGGACTTGATGATCTTTGAGGTCTCTTCCAACCTTGCTTATACTGTGATACTGTGATACTGTGATATTCAAGGCTAACCATTTGGTAGCAGATTTGAGGAGACCACTACCTCTCGTAGTATTGTCTCAGTAAACTCCTCTTGCTCTCTTGTCTCTTCAAGTTCTTCTTGTCCTTCCTATCTTCATCCATTCAGTGAATCTAAACTTCTACTTGGATTGAAAACTCTTTGAGGATGAAAACATCTTGGTTATTTTTCTTTTAAAAGCACAATAATCCACAATCAGGCTGTAGTAATTCAGTGGTGTTTCTCCTATTCCTGCTACAACTATTGCTGTAATTGGAATTGACCATTTCTTGATAACCTTGATTAAGAATTAATATCCCAAAGCATTCTCAGGCATGGAGAAGTCTGCAGATTTGGTTGTTTGACAGCACTGGTATAAAATGTTCATACATGTACCAAAGCAGGAAAACTTCAGGATGCTAAACTGACCTTCTTGGCTTCTGATGTCTGTAAAATGAAGGAAACAGGACAAATGGTAGAAAATACATAAGATACTATTCTCAATTCCATCAGAAATTTGTGATTAAGCATATGTGAATACACTGCCTGGTTTTAATAAGCTTGAAAACATCATCAGCAATTAACTGGCAAACCAGAATGATGTTGCATAGTCAAGCAAGGGTAATTGTGCTCATTATATTCCCAGAGATGATCAAAACCACTCTTTTCCCTGAAGTTCATTTACAGTATTTAGGTGGAATCAACACTGAGTTCATAGGCATTAATCAGACAAACTGCTTCACAGAGAAGCTGCTCACCAACCTGTGAATGCCTCACATGCTGTCAACAGCCACTCTGAGTCTTCCACTGGATGTGTACATCTCTTTTTCCAAAGCTGTCAGTGCTGTTTTTTTCCATTTCACCTGAAATATCACTATTTGTCCTTCAAGAAGTGTGCTGGTTTGAGGCTAATTGGAATATTTTAGAGAGAAATTAGATCGTTGGCTGCGAAAAGAAAATAATAGTGATGTCTACATCACTCATTTGTTCTGCTGAGAGATATAAAAACAAAAAAAAACATAAACAAAGTCAGTCAGTCTCTGTCTGGCTGCTGTTTGCTTCACTAAAAATTCCTCTGCCTGGACCTGTGTAACTCCAAGTAATCATTCTGCTTCCAACTCTTTATCTGGCAACCTCACCCTTGCAGGTAAGACTTCTGATATAAGGGTGGGGGTGGAAAGAAGGAGTTGGTTTGTAATCCCTCCTGAGCAGTTCTGCTGTTTGGGAGGGGTTTTGTGTTTGTGTATCACTTTTAGCTTGTATATAATTGTATATAGTTACAAGAATCTGTATATATTGTGTATATATGCTTGTCTATTTGTGCCATGTTGTAAATATAGATTCATTCCTTGACTTCCAGCTGGCTGAGTTAGTCTGGTGAATTTGTGGGGGGGTGGGAAACTCCAAAACTACTACAAGAAGCTAATCCAGGTTGGGGTTTTTTTGGGGTGTTTTTTTGTTTGGTTGGTTGGGATTTTTGTGGTGTTTTTTGTTTGTTTGTGTTTGGTTTTGGTTTTGTGTTGTGGAGAGAAAGTGTTGAGGGACAGCAGGGCACACGGATACCTCTGTGAACTCTTTGGCAATAAACTTATAAACTTACATGGAATATAATACAGATTATGGCAAAACCTCCTTACTACAGGAAGGGAAAAAAACCTCTGTTTTTCTACAAGAACTGGCAGAGGGGAGATTTAGCCTGGATGTTAGAAGGAAGTTGTTTGCAGTGAGGGTGGTGAGACACTGGCAGAGGTGGCCCAGGGTGGTTGTGGCTGCTCCCTCCATGGAGGTGTTCAAGACCAGGTTGGACGAGGCCTTGAGTGACCTGTTCTAGTGGGAGATGTCCCTGCCTATGGCAGGGGGTTGGAACTAGATGATCTTTGAGGTCCCTTCCAACCCTACCATTCTATGATTCTATGATTCTATGCTTCTATAATTATAGTCATCCAAGAATGTGAAAGAAGCAAAATCTGCAGGCAGGTCAGCTGCGCAACTGGGAAAAGGAAGAGCTACAGGACACACAAACCACTTCCACAAGAAAAAAATGTTCATACTTTTTCTAATCCAAAGATGGAATTTTGGGGTTTGGCTTTTCCACTCCTGCCTGTTTCTAGGATTGGACTGGTTTGAAAACCTGCAACTCCCATTTCAGCCTAGGGGCACATGCAACCACACATGGTGGCTCCATAAACAGTCTGCTTTATTTGGGCCTTGCTCTGCATATGAACAAGCACTTCAGCCTTTCCCCTTGTCCTTGCCTCTTATTTCCCTAATTGCCTGCATTTATTGCTCACTGTGAATATGATGCATTTAATGCTTCAATCCATTCAAATGGGGTCTGCAGCTGTAGGTGCTCAGCCCTGCACCTACAGGTTTCTTTAATGGCTTGGTACTGGTTTTCTTATCCAGTGTAACCAAGCATCAGTTTCCTCCAGGGATGTGCAACAATCTCTTTTCCAAGCCAGCAAACTTTTAGTTGTGGCAATCCTTGCTTAGTAATGTCTATTTTTTGCTTAAGACATATGTGCCAACATGATGCCTGCACTCATATTTTCAACAGAAAGAGCTGTGGCCTTGGGTTACAGCTCTTATTTTACCTACTCTCAGTGACATACCTTTTTAAGCTCTGCTTCTGAAAAACTTTTCCCCTGCCTTAGAAATAAATAAATAAATAATTTAAAAGACCTTTACTCTGATTTTGTGCAAAACTGATTTTTTTTTTTAATTTATAACGAGTCCTTTAAATTTCTATTTTGTACAAATATTTTGTCTGAGCCAGGGGTGCAAACATGGAAGACAATTTGCAGTACTTCATGAAGACACACAGAGGAGACAAGGGAATATGACAAGGTTCATTGGCAACTTCAAAATTGCCATCTGATCACCAGTGTAATTCCACGAAGAACAAGGCAGTTCCAGTCATCTCAATGCAGAGTAAAATATTCAAGGAGAAGGCTCTGAGCCTTTAAGTATGGATTCCTTTTATGAAAAGAGTCAGGAGGCAGCAATTAAACTCAGCTACGCTGGGATGAACGTGTCCTCCCTGTGCCCAGCTCAGAGACCACACACGTGCCAGATGATTCTTGGGGGGATGAATGTATCCTGCTCTGGGCAAGGGCAGGGTCATTTATAGCCAAAAACTCTTTGAGGTTGTGGCTTAAAGGTGCAGGCCTGTGAAATACTTAGAGAGACAATCCTGTACCACGCAGCCTGTCCTGATGAAGTTTCCCTTTTGGGAGGACAGAGAACATCGACCCAATTTCCACAGACCCTCAGCATTAGCATAGGCTCATTGCAAGTGAGGTCTTTGAACACCAGTTGCCTCTGAATTCCATTACCTCTCTCCCTGCTGGGTTTTGTGCTTTAAGTATCAGGCAGGGGCTTGGAGAAGAAAAGAGAGAAAAAATCCCCAGTAAGTTAAATCCTAAGCCCAAATAATTAGACATGTTTTGGTTAGTTCTCTAAACTCTCACTTATTACTGTTTCTCCATTTGACAGAATATAATCTGATTTTTTTTTTTCAGACTTGACACACAGGTCAGCTCATCCAGAGGCTTGTAAGTATGAATGAGCCAGAGAGAGAGAGTTAAACACCAACTTTGGATGCATTTGTCACAGCATTTCATCTTTGTTTGCAGCCTCATCTGACATGCTAGCACATTTCAGAGTCATTCTTACTTGCAAGTACTTTGAGAAAACTTTGCTTGGAGAGAGAGAGAAATCCAGGATGACTTTGGTGTCTGTCAGATAAGCTTATGGGTAACATTAACATCTCATCCTTTGTCACTGACAAGAGGGAGGCTTGAAGTTGCTGGGTAATTTTAAGAGGAAAACTGCCCATAGGAAAATGCTGTATGGGCAGAGGAGAGTTTTAGCAAACATTTTTGTTTCATCTGCAGGTGAAGATCGAGCCCTGACCTAGCATGGAGACGACTCATTGCTTTTGAAAATTAGATTGTGAGTACAGGACAAGTGAAGGAGTAAAGTCCAGCTAGTTTGATTGTTAAAATATTTCTATATCTTTGTATTCAGGACTACTTAATTTTGCTGCCTAGCAAATGCAGGAAGAAAAGCTATTTCTATTAAATATCCAACACTTTGGTACACTCCACCATGATTATCCTCTGCAAATGGGGGCTCCAACACTCAATGCCTGTAAAAGCTTATTTGAAGATAGGACCTATCAATGAAAATCAAAAGGGGTTCCTCACATGGACTAAAGCTCTGCTGCTGTATGCTATTCTACCTGTATTCATTTCAACCAGACCACAGAGTGACCTACAGCATGCTGGGGTGAGAAGTTCCAGATATAGATCTTGACTTGTCTGTAAGTCCTCTTGCTGCAAGTTGGAAGGGAGGGGAATTTGCACAACATGCACTCTACTCCACATGGCTCTATGTCACCCAATACTGTACTTCAGACTAGCAGCAAAGTCTTCACTAACTGTGTGGAGGTCATGGACAGTTTGCTTAGAGCAGGTGTTGACCCTTTGGCATGATTGGATGTACAAACCAGAACTTTAGTGCAACTCAGCTACTTCATGTGCAACATGCACTGAAAATGCCTATATGGTGTCTATGGTGTCTCAGTAGAGTGTGTATATCATAGAATCATAGAATGGTTTCAGTTGGAAGGGACCTCAAAGATCATCCAGTTCCAATCCCCTGCCATAGGCAGGGACACCTCCCACTAGTACAGGTCACTCAAGGCCTCATCCAACCTGGCCTTGAACACCTCCAGGGAGGGAGCAGCCACAGCCTCCCTGGGCAACCTGTTCCAGTGCCTCACCACCCTCACTGGAAAGAACTTCCTCCTAACATCCAGTTTAAATCTTCCCTCTGCCAGTTTAAACCCATTACTCCTTGTCCTGTCATTACAAGACCTTGTCAATAGTCCCTTCTCAGCCTTCTTGTAGGCCCCCTTCAGATACTGGAAGGCTACTATAAGGTCTCCTTGAAGCCTTCTCTTCTCTGGGCTGCAGAGCCCCAACTCTCTCAGCCTGTCCTCATAGCAGAGCTGCTCCAGCCCTCTGAGCATCTTCATGGCCTCCTCTGGACTGGCTCCAACAGTTCCATGTCCTTCTTCTGCTGAGGGCTCCAGAACTGCACACAGTACTCCAGGTGGGGTCTGATGAGGGCAGAGTAAAGGGGCAGAATCCCTTCCCTTGCCTTGCTGGCCACGCTGCTCTTGCTGCAGCCCAGCACACAGTTGCTGTCTGGACTGTGCATCATCTTTGTGGCCCTTAAGGTGCAATATTTGCATCCCTGAGCACAGCATGACCATTTTAATTCATATACCATTCCCATCTTATACTGGTTCTTACACTGTGCACATCTCTGGGCCCAGCTGTTTGCTCTTTGCTTCTTTTCTTTTCACCAGAGTTTGCTTCATTGGTTGGTTTTCTTCAGAAAGTGAATACTTACCTTGTGTAATTCTGGTACAAAATAAAGTGAGATTGAAGAATACAGTTGAGGTAGAAGGGAGTGAGGTTTGTGGTGCTCATTTCATCTTCAGGAAGACAACTTTGCACTGGCTTTCAGGACAGTTGTATCTCTCACATAGGTGCTCTTCACCCTATTATACTGTGGTCCAAAATTCAGAGGAGTAAAATTCCTGAGGATTGACATCAGGGGTTCTTGAGTCTTTATTTATAAAACTACCTGAAAGGAGGTTGTAGAGAGGTGGGGATTGGTATCTTCTCTCTAGCAACGAGTGATAGGATGACAGTAAATGGCCTCAGGTTGTACCAGGAGCAGATTTAGATTGGATATTGGAAGGGTTCTTAAAACACTGTAACAGGCTCACCAGGAAAGTGGTTAAAGGCCTTTTCCAACTGAAGCAATCCTATGACTCTATGGACGTTTTTCTCCAGTAGGCTTTTCCCAGGGCTTGTCAGACCTTGTCAACAAAGCATAGACTATGAACTGGATTTAAAATTCCCTGAAAAAGTCTCTTGAAGGACTGGAGGTACAATGCAGTTGAGCAGCTGGTATCATTAGGGAGCTACCTGATGGCATTTCTTCACTAGTTAGAGTTTTCTTGTTGCTGATGACTTTTTGCACTGATGCACTTTGCCTGCAAAACAACAAAATACTGCAGGAACGAGGTGAGGTCAACACCAGAGGAGATAGGACAGAGTTTCTGAGCTGGAAGGATACAGCAGAAGATATTACTTTGTGCATGTTACTCTGGAAGAGATTACTGTCAGGGAAGGCTGAGCTGAATGGACATATTCAACAAAAAAAAAGCCAACAACATAGTGCTGCAGCCACACACTTTGAAATCCTCTCCTCTGAGCAGCAGCATTACACCTGCCTCACTAAGATTCAGCTTCAGTGAGCTCTTCTTCCTTCCTAAGACTGTCCTGATGTGAAGGATGTAGCTCTGCATGGTGGCAAATATGCAAGGCTGTGTGTTATCTGTGTGCTGCTGGCACTCGGAGCAGTGTCACCTAATCAGTTTATCTTTGGGTTTCACAGAGGTGTTAAAAAGGGCTGGAGAAGAGCTGATCTTTGCGAAGCTCCATGAACAAAGGACCTGGAGGTGCAGCTTTGGGTAGTCGATTTTAGCATCTCACCCTGCAGTCCTGACTCCTGTTTGCCACAAGAAGGCAGACCTGCATGGTCTCTAGGATCAAAACAAACTGATGAGGTTGTTAGTTGGTGTTTGGTTAACTTCACAGAGGGTGCTCAGGAGCAGGAGCTCAGCCAATGGCAGACAGTAAGCTGGAACTGGTTGGAGGTTTTCTTCGTATCCACGGGATAGAAATGGCATAGAGCAGATTAGCGAGCCTCTGGGGGACAGGGGGGAAGGCAATATGTTTTACATCACCCAGAACTTCTTAGGTGCAACTGCAAAGCTCCCTGGGAGCAAAGACTTGCTGTTGACTAGCGTGTACAAGGCACTTTGTTTCAGAAAACCACAGATAATGAAGAGCAGGTATGTTTAAAAAGTGCAATTTAAATTCAGGTTGCTGCAAGAACTCTGCGTGCAGCCTGGTTTCTTCAGCACATTGACAAACATTTTGCACACACATCCTGACCATGCTTTCTCCAAGTAGAAAAAAGCACTCACCAGGCTTTAGCCCTGCTTTTTTTCTCTTGGTAAGAGCTTTGAGTCCAGATGGGGATCAGAATGCAGTTTTCAGATTATTTGGAAGTGTCTCCCTATTCAGGTAGTGTCGTTACCAATATCCACAAAACACAGCCTGCTTTGAAAGCATTTCCTGCAGCAAGAATAATAAACTTTCACCCAGAAACATGCAGATTTTAACAGTTATCACTAACAGGCTGCTGTATAAGAAATATGATGGATGAGAAACATGAGCAAACTCCATAAACAGAACATTGTGAGGATTCACCTCCTTGAATGGTGATTCATGCATGCAATTCCCATGAGTATTATCAGGAGTTATGGATGTAAATCCTAGCACATCAAGAGGGGAATATAACCCCTGGTGGTTAGGAATTAAAAGCATTCTGAGGGCCACAGAGTCTCATCTTAAGACACAGAGTCACTGCGTGCATCTAAATCCCTGTACGCTAAAATGGGAATGTGCTGGGATCACAGTGATGACAATGACTGTGCAGCTCCTTTGGTGCTTTTGAAATTGGATGATGCAGACACATCTCTCCAAACGAGCAATTTCAAATTGCAGGTGGCTGGTGCTCTCAGTTTACATCCCCCCTGTAAGCATGGAGATGGTTTCACTAATACAGCACTGCCCAGATGTTTAGACCCCGGGTGTGCAATAGCGTTCTTATTGGTGAGATTTTAATTCTTTCCTTCCTTCCTTCCTTCCTTCCTTCCTTCCTTCCTTCCTTCCTTCCTTCCTTCCNCTTTCTTTCTTTCTTTCTTTCTTTTTCTTTCTTTCCCTCATTCCCTCTTTCCCTCTTTCCCTCTTTCTTTCTTTCCCTCTTTCTTTCCCTCTTTATTTCTTCCTTCCTTCCTTTCTTTCTTCCTTCCTTCCTTCCAAATTCCTTCCGAATTCCTTCCTTCCTTCCAAATTCCTTCCTTCCTTCTGAATTCCTTCCTTTCAAATGCCTTCTGAATTCCTTCCGAATTCCTTCCAAATTCCTTCCTTCTTCAATACTGTTTATGATAGGAGTAAAGATAGCAGCCTCAGGTCACAGGTTTCATTATCACATCATCCTCCTTTCTTCCTTGCATTAATGATGATGGGTTCAATGTTTTTTGCAATCACTTCATTGAGATTGTACACAGATTTGTGTACAGGGATGTTCTTACCTTTGTCCAGGATAGTAGCTTGTCTCTTCATCCATGTGTACTGTACCCATGGGCACACTCACAGCCATTATTTTACCAGCAAGTATTAAGCTATATTAATGACTTCTTTTTTCAGTGCTCATCCACATGTTAGGATTGTTTTCTTTTATTAGTTTTGCAAAGCTTTGGCTGTTTGGCACTGCACCACCAGAAGGTCTCATGGTTACTTGAAGTAGGTCATTCTGCCCCTCTGCTCTGCTGAGACCCCCCCTGCAGTGCTGCATCCAGCTCTGGAGTTTTCAACACAGGAGAGACATGGACCTCTTGGAACATGTCCAGAGGAGGCCACAAAAATAATGCAAAGACTGGAATCCCTCTGCTGTGAACAAAGGCTGAGGGAGTTGAGGATGGTCAGCCTAGAGAAGAGAAGACTTCAGGGAGACCTTCTCATGGTCTTTCAGTACATAAAGGGGGTCTATAAGAAAGATGGGAACAGACTTTCTAGCACAGAGACTGTTTTGACAGGACAAAGGGTGATGGTGTTAAACTAAAAGAAAAGAGATTGAGACTATGTAGAAGGAAGACATTTTTTACACTGATAGTTGTGAAACCCTGTCCCAGGTTGCCCAGAGAGGTGGTAGCTGCCCCATCCCTGGAACTATCACAGATCAGGTTCTCTGGGGCTCTGAGTGACCTGAGCTAGCTGCAGATGTCCCTGCTGACTGCAGTGATGTTAAACTAGCTGACCTTTAAAGGTGCCTTCCAGCCCAAACCATTCTATGATTTTATAATTCTGGTTCCCATTCTTGTGTCTGAGGTTTTCTTCAAACCTTGTTTGCTTGCCTAAGACAGGCAAGCACTACTTTGGCTGGAGGGGGATGAATTGGGTTTAGGGCACAAAGGCACCACTGTCAGAACTAGTTTTCCTAGCACATTTTAAGTCAGTGAAGAGAGACAGGCAGAATTTCTCTCAGCCAAACAACATCAAATGAACCATTTCTTAAAGGTATCTGTTTACTCAGTGACTCTAAAGATAGCACAAAGGTACAAATACCATTTCTTAAAGGTATCTGTTTATTCAGTGACTCTAAAGAGAGAACAAAGTAACCGGTTCAGATGTTGATGGGCACACTGTAAGTATTTGCAGTCAGGAGAGATGACCCTCAGCTTGCATCCCAAATACAGATGTTTATTGAAACCAACTCAGAGCAGCCAAAACTCCAAAGCTCAAAAATAAGTTGCTATAATCAATGTACAGATTTAGAAGCAAACCTCTGTCAAAACAGCTTGTGCAAGGCCTTTCCTTATCCATGTTATTAGTGCCTACCTTGAAGGAGCTCATCAGTTTGCACATGGGTACCAAAGAAGTCCTGAGGGCTTTGCTGTGTTAGGGTGGATTGAGGCAAAGACCAAAGCCATGCAGAGCTGGAAGTTAGGTGATCCATAAACTCTACTATTTCCAGGTTCTTTTGCCATCCTCACCAGCTGATTCACCTTCCTCACAACTTCTCTGGTGGGAAAGAAGGAGCAGATATGTAGAGTCCATGATAACAGTGAACATGCTTTTGAGCCTCATCCTAAAATATCAACATGATATGCAGTGGTTAGACAAAGAAAAGAGACCTTCTGACAGCCAAAACTCTGGCACTGTTGCAGTAGTAAAAACTGCTCTGGAAGAGGTATTTCCCCATGAGCATAAACACAAACACATTTCTGACTCTGCAACCTTTCATGTTGTCTTATTTTCTCTGGATTCTTAATGTATTCCAAGGCACCCTGAAATGCTTCTAGGATTTCTAATGCAATTCTTGTAACCAAAGAATTCAGACCAAGAGCTCCTCATGGCCACCAAGGTCACAGTATCACAGTATCACAGTATAAGCAAGGTTGGAAAACACCTCAAAGATCATCAAGTCCAACCCATTACCACAGACCTCAAGTGGTACCAAGTGCCACGTCCAAACGTGCCTTGAACACCTCCAGGGACGGTGACTCCACCACCTCCCTGGGCAGCCCATTCCAGTGGGGAATGACTCTCTTGGTGAAGAACTTTCTCCTCACCTTGANCAACATTTATGCACCCAGTTTGTGCCATGAAGGAGTTTTTCTACTATATGGAGAATTATGGAGATTAGAGGAGTTGTGCATACTTTACTATGCTCAGGTCCACCAACAGCCATGGTTTTAAGGCAAGAAACCCAGGGTGCACTGCTGTGTCCTATGCTGTTCAATAAGTCATATGGGACTCAACGTTTGTCCCCACTTTAAAATGTCTGAGGTCCACAGGCAAAGATCAAAATATCCACATGGGGCTCTAGGATGACATAAATAAACAGGTACTTCCCATGATGCAACAAGCAGCAGAACAAAAGGTGTCCTTCTAAAATGACTGCATGATGGCAGGCCACACTGTGACACCCTGAAAATGAAATAAATCCATCCCTGTTCACTAAGAAAGCACAGAGTTTGCAGTAGACATATCTGTTATCAAGACCTATAGCTGGATTTGCTGATATTGGTAATTTCCTAGGTGTTTACTTGCCACAAAAAGAGGTCATCTAGGGGGGAAACTGTCTCCTGGAAGATGAAGAGCTGTGACTCAACAAGTATAGGAAAAGGTCTGCTTATGCAGCAAAATGTTACAGCTATTATAGTTCCTGAAAATGGCAGGGAGCTGGTTTGCAGCTTCCAGCTGCATATTCCTTTGTCCTACATGACAAGCTCCCCCCAGCCAGCTGCAAAACATGTGTCTTTATGAAAATAACACCAATGTCTTCATTAAGAGAACCATACTAGAACTGAGCACTATCAGCATTCAGGTTTGCTATCAGGCCAATACATCTTCTCCTTCAGAAAAGAAAACTTAAGCTGTGGAGTACTAAATATTGCTCTTCCTGCCTATTTCTGCATCAGTAAGCTTTGTGCAGCCTGGAGAAAAGGAAGGTCAAGAGACACCTTCTCAGTCTCTACAACTACCTGAAAGGAGGCTGTACATAGGTGGGGATCAGTCTCTTCTCCCACGTAACAAGCAATAAGACAAGAGGGAATGGCCTCAGGTTGTGCCAGAGGAAGTGTGGATAGGATATCAGGGAAAAATGTCTTCCCTGAAAGGGTCATCAAGCCCTGCAAAAGGCTGCCCAGGTGATGTCACCACCCCTGGAAGGAGTTGGCAGATGTGTAGATGTGGTGCTGAGGGACATGGTTTAGTGGTGACCTGGCAGTGTTGGATTAATCATAGAATCACAGAACAAAAACGGTCTGAAAATACCTCTAAAATAATCAAGTCCAATTGTCTAATGATTGGACTTGATACTCTTAAAGGTCTTTTCCAACCAATATGATCCTATGGATTACTCTCCTATTTATTCCACTGTCTGCCATTCTTACTACCAAAGAACAACCTCAATTCACACTGTCCTCAAAAGAAGTACCACTGAACACCTATTTCCTATACAGCCTCTTGAAACAACACAGTGAATGAATTCACTTTTTTTTTTTTTCTCAGGTACTGAAACTGGAAACTTGGCCTCAGGAGTCACACTCAGCCACTGCTGGCATGGAAGCACTGCTGGGTGACATCTGTCATCTGCTGCTGCTGAGCTGAGCTGCTCACTTCCTAGCAGCAAGTTGTGCACGAAACAGACAACCAACCAACCAACAAGCCTTCCAAGAATGCTCCAAAAGCAGTGTGCAGCAGAAGGTAGTTTGAGAAAGTTCAACACTTTTTTCAGCCATTCCTCCATCAGAATAATTCTCATCAAGTATCACATGAATTGTGCACAGAGCTCTGCACAGATTGGTTCGAACTACAAAGTGAAAAATGTCAGGCGGCGATTCTGATGGGTCTAATTGTGGTCTACAGCACTCACCCAGGAGGATTTCAGGAGGTACTTTAATTTAGGGAAAACACCTGGCAGAATATACCTTTTAACTCCTAGAGAAAGATGTCTGAAGCAGCAATGCCTTGAAAACTCAGTTGGGGAAATTTTACAAACAAACATTTATAATATTGGCAGTGATTAGTGACGAACATGTAGCACGATGAGGAGCTGTCTAGCTTTTGACATCTTCAATTCAAGAGTGGACAGGACACTTCAATGTCACAAAATGTGGAATCATAGACTTATAGAATGGTANGCTTTACATTTATTTTACATTCATAAAATGATCTGGTCTGAGATGTGCAGTACATTAGGTCTAAGGACCACCCAGACTCCATGAAAACAAAGGGATGCTCATGGCCATGTGACTGCTCCATGAGACACACCAATTTGTCTCAGAGCTCAGAAACTCATGCCAAAGCTTGTTTAGGGACTAGACTAACTTCTTAGCTGAATTTGAAGATATTGGGATGTTCTCTACATCAGATGAGTACATGGCAGAATAGATACTGACTGGTAAGATGGTAAAATAAATGCTGGAACAGGTTGCCCAGGGATGTGGTTGAGGCCTCTTGCCTGGGGACATTGAAGATCAGACTGATCTAGTTGGAGGTGTCCCTGCTGACTGCAGGGGGCTTGGACAAGATGACCTTTGAGGGTCTCTTTCAAGGACTCAGTTGCTGTCTGGGCTGCATGCACACACTGCAGGCTCATGTTGAGCTTTTCATCAACCCAGACCCCCAGGGCCTGTTCCTCAGGGCTGCTCTCAGCCATTCCCCACCCAGCCTCGATTTGTGCTTGGGACTGTGCCTACCCAGGTGCAGGACCTTACACTTGGCCTTATTGAATTTCGTGAGGTTGGCCTGGGCCCACCTCTGCAGCCTGTCCAGGTCCCTCTGGATGACATCCCTGCCCTCTAGCAAGTCAACTGTGCCACATAGCTTGGTGTTGTCTGCAAACTTGCTGAGCATGCACTGTTTCCTCTATCCATATCACTGACAAAGATGTTAAACAGCACTGGTCAAGCTTCAGCATTTTCTATAGATCCTGAACCCACAAATACATCCATCAAAACATTTTTTCACCCAACCCCATGGGACTCAAAGGTGTGAGTTTCCCTTCTTGGCTCACCTTAGAGCTGTTTACAGAGTCACAAGCACACTGATTCTCCCACTATGTTCCCCTTTCCCCCAGATCAATACTGCTTGTCTGTTTAAACCACAAGCTCCAGGAGATGGGAGTCTGACCTCTGTCTTTTTGCATTGTCCCACTAACACTTCTAACAGATAAGAGCATCAAAGCATTCCCACCACAGCTCTCCCCTTCACGTGCTTTAAATGCAAAAATAAGAAAGGTGAAAGAAGCTACTTTTCCCTGCATATATGCTACTGCACCTCCAAAGGTGAAGCTAAATACCTAATGAGAAAGCAGTGAAATACTTTTTGTAAAGAAGAGAAAACTAGTTCTATTTTTAAAATGATGTAAACCTGCTGTGGGTGAGAATGTGAGTGTTGCTCTGAGTGTGTTAGGTTGATGTTTAGAACATCATTATTTGCTAAATGTCTTACCCACCATATTATCTGCCTTTTCAGATGTGTGCTGCTTTGGATTTTTAATTGGTCTTATTTACCAGTTGTCTTACTCATTAGACTATCTACTCTTTCAGATGTGTTCCCATTCTGATTTCACTGTGAAGAGAACCAACACATCAAACCAGCAACACACAAGGTTTTTTCAGCAACTTCATGCCTTTGACATAGAGTCCAGCACCTCTATGTTCCACTCCAATGGTTTAGCAAATGAACCTCTCTCCCTTCCATGGTCTGGCAAGTCAACTTTGCTATCTTCATGTGATATGTAAAAGAGTGTGTATGGAGATTAGTAAGGCACTTAGCACTTAGTGCTGGGGGCTGCACTTTGGCCACAACAACCCCATGCAGAGCTACAGGCTGGGGTCGGAGTGGCTGGAGAGCAGCCAAACAGAAAGGGATCTGGGGGTGCTGATTGACACCCACCTAAACATGAGCCAGCAGTGTGCCCAGGTGGCCAAGAAGGCCAATGGCATCCTGGCCTGCATCAGGAATAGTGTGGCCAGCAGGAGCAGGGAGGTCATTCTCCCCCTGTACTCTGCACTGGTTAGGCCACACCTTGAGTACTGTGTCCAGTTCTGGGCCCCTCAATTTAAGAAGGACATTGAGGTGCTTGAGCGTGTCCAGAGAAGGGCAACGAGGCTGGTGAGAGGCCTCAAGCACAAGCCCTATGAGGAGAGGCTGAGGGAGCTGGGATTGTTTAGCCTGGTGAAGAGGAGGCTCAGGGGAGACCTTCTTGCTGTCTACAACTACCTGAAGGGTGGTTGTGGCCAGCAGGAGGTTGCTTTCTTCTCTCAGGCAACCAGCACCAGAACAAGAGGACACAGTCTCAAGCTGTGCCAGGGGAAGTTTAGGCTCGAGGTGAGGAGAAAGTTCTTCACTGAGAGAGTCATTCCCCACTGGAATGGGCTGCCCAGGGAGGTGGTGGAGTCACCGTCCCTGGAGGTGTTCAAGGCAGGTTTGGATGTGGCACTTGGTGCCATGGTCTAGTCTCGAGGTCTGTGGTAATGGGTTGGACTTGATGATCTTTGAGGTCTCTTCCAACCTTGCTGATACTGTGATACTGTGATACTGTGATACTTTGATGATGGGGCTGAGGTAGAGATGCCAGAGAATGTATCTCCTCCACACCTTGTCGACACGTTTTTCTGCCTTTGGTTTTCATGTACTGTTTGGAATGATTTATGCCTGGTTTAAAGGAAAACTTCACCACCTGAAATAGTTTGGAACACTGCACCTCGTTTCTTTGCTCAAGCCTAATTGCTGTGGCAAGCTGGACTCAGATATCCTATTCTGTGTTGATGAAAAGCTCAACATGAGCCTGCAGTGTGCACATGCAGCCCAGACAGCCAACCGAGTCCTGGGCTGCAGCAAGAGCAGTGTGGGCAGCAGGGCAAGGGAGGGGATTCTCTCCCTTTACTCTGCTCTCCTCAGACCCCNTATGTAGTCAACAATGACTTGATATTCAGAGCAACAGAAGATGCTGAAAATATTTGGTTCATTATTGTGCTTCAGTATTGTGCCAGGGGATGTTTAGGCTGGATATTACAAAATATTTATTCACCAAAAGGGTTGTCCAGGCCTGAAACAGGCTGTGGAGTCACCATCCCTGTGGGGATTTAAAGAATATGTAGACATGGTTCTTCAGTGGTGTGGTTTAGTGGTGGACTTGGAGTGCTGAGTTAACAGTTGGACCCAATGATCTTAAAGGTCTTTCCCAACCTAAACAACTCTATTATTCTGTGTTCTTAACTCTCCTGTTGGAGGGCACTCAGGAAGATTCTTACCCCAGCCAGGCTCTCTGTGGTGGTGCTAAATGTGGCTCAAATGCCTCACAGAAGATGGGGCAGCCAATCACAGGTTGGAGTCTTAGTACAGGGACTCACACAGACAGGGGCTGTCTCTGGAGGTGGATGTCTCCCTGCTTCATCACAGGAATGCAACACAATGTTCCCAAGCATTTCCCACCTAGGTAGGGCAAAGCCATATGACAGCTCTCACAGACATCCACCAGACTAGTACACCCCCAGCACACAGCCTGCAGACCCCAGTTTGGCCTGTCTGTGCTGCCAGGGAGTCAGCAATGAGGGGCAGAACTGCATCAGTCATGGGATTTTTCACATTTCACCTCATCTTTGAGCATTCTTCACCTCTCAGTGGCTTTGAATACGCAATTAAAGCCCCTGAAGTTGGGAATGAAAAAGGCAACATTCGTGTGCAGAACAGTTGTCCCCTCACAGTAGGTTGGAAGAATTTATTGTTTCCTTATAGAATAAAATCCATTTTTTGCTGAATAAAACCCAGCTGTTTGCAATGACTGCCTAAGAACCCTCTAACGTTTACTCTAAAAAAACATCTCCAAATGAGAGTTTGCCCCAGACCTTCTGGCAGTTATAAATTTAAAGCACAAAGGATGTAGTTTTCTAAAAAGAAAGCAGCGTGTTCTTGAGGAAAGCAAACAGTTTTGCCATAAATGCCTAATAATTAAAAAATCTGGAGAAATTAGTAATAATTATAGACTATCTTTTTGCTCTATATAGATCTGAACACATTACAAACCTCTCTATAATCTCAGACCTCTGCAAAGAGCAAACAAATATTAGCAAAGTGTAAATGCCTTTAATATAGCTAATTAAAAAATATCTTCTCTTGCCCAGTGCAAGTCTTTGTAACAACAGAAAGAAGAAAACCATTGGTATCAACTATCCATAGTCTATCTTTTAGTATACTTCAGGTTATTCTGTTTTACCAAAAGTTGGAGTCATTTATAACTTGATGCAGACAGGCTGAATTTTAATGCATTTTATTGTTTTGTCTAATAAAAATGTCCTTAGCTCATGACAAACACAATGATGAAAACTGATGGCTTGATATGCAAACTTTGACCCGTGGTGATAGCCTACTATGTCACCAGCCGGGAAAATTCCAAGTGAAAACATTTTTGACAATAAGCAATAAAGGAACAGCATTCCAGGGAGGAACTCACACTTGAGGCTGACAAGTAGGAGAGAGATTAAAAAGGAGAGAGAGAGAGTGTGAATTTTAATGACCTGGAATGCTCTGGAAGATATGTCTGG
Organism: Ramphastos sulfuratus; assembly: GCA_013399055.1. NCBI lineage: Eukaryota > Metazoa > Chordata > Aves > Piciformes > Ramphastidae > Ramphastos > Ramphastos sulfuratus. Next base: position 124,144 of record WBNM01041510.1, read on the forward strand.
TGTAAGTATTAAAATATTGCAACAAAGAAGGCAAACATGATAGAGTTCAAATACTTGTGAGACTCCAAAAGTCTTTTAAAAATGGAGAAATTAAGTAATGTTCAACTGCTCCTTCACTGCATAGAGTAATTCTAAATATACCTTTGCCAAAATGAAGAAGGAAAGCTTTGGTTGATCTTGTATCTATTTTCTGACATGAACTTTTCTGGCAGGATGACTTCTACCTACTCCTCTCAGACTAATTCCCTCTCTCATCATGACAGCATTGGAGCTCTATCAATTTCCCTCCTGTATTTGGACTGTTAATGACCACTACAGAAACTGGCAGTGCAGGGGCTGACCTCAGATCCTGTCCCATTAGTGCTGCAAAGTGTGACTTCAGTATAAGAGCATTTTGGAGTTGGGTAGCACTACAGAATATGAGGCACAACCAGCTGAAACACCACCTTGACCTGGAAGAGCATGGAGGTCTATCATAGAATCATAGAATCAGTCAGGGTTGGAAGGGACCACAAGGATCATCTAGTTCCAATCCCTCTGCCATGGCCAGGGACATCTCACACTAGATCAGGATGTCTAGAGCTTCATCTAGCCTGGCCTTAAACACCTCCAGGGATGAGGCTTCCACCATCTCCCTGGGTAACCCCTTTCAAGGTCTCACCACACTCATGCTGAAGAACTTCTTNAGAAGAGAAAGCTCTGGAGAGACCTTAGAGCTACATTTCAACATCTGAAGTGGACTTAAAAGAAGGTTGGGGTAGCACTTGAAGCAGTAGGATGAGGGGCAATGGTTTTAAACTGGAGCAGGGTAGATTTAAGGAGGAAATTCTTTACAATGAGAGTGATAAAATACTGGAACAGGTTGCCCAGGGATGTGGTTGAGGGCCCTGTCCCTGGAGACATTCAAGTTCAGCCTTTATGTGGCACTGAGCAGCCTAATCTAGTTGGAGGCCTCCCTGCTGACCTTTGAGGGTCCCTTCCAACCCGATGCAATCTGTGAATCAGGAGAAGCCAACCTGACCTCCAGCACAATCAATGCAAAGATGCCTGGCTCGGTGTCTAAGATCCCCATTGAGGTTGTGTCTGCTTTGAGCAATGCAGGAGACAAGTGCACCACCTTGTCAAATCAGGACCCATGTGCCCACCTCAGTGTGATGGTTTACAGGGAATGACTCAACTAACAGTCTTCTAATCTTCCTTTACTAAACCCCAGAACTTTCTGCAATCCAGAGCAGAAGCTGAGAGTGTTTCGTAGGGCTGAATAAGGCTGATATAACAACTGAAAATATCAGGACCCAGATGCTTCAGAGAGGGCACCAGTGACTTGCCCAAAAGCTCTAGATAGATTAGAAACATTTCTTGTGGATCACGAAGGTGCCTCCTTCTACCAGATTCTGCAGTCCCCAAGTACTAACATCTGGTTAACTCTCTTTTCTTCCAAAGGGAAAAAAAAAAAGAAAAAAAAAGAAAAAAAAAGAAAAAAAAAGAAAAAAAAAGAAAAAAAAAGAAAAAAAAAGAAAAAAAAAGAAAAAAAAAGAAAAAAAAAGAAAAAAAAAGAAAAAAAAAAAGAAAGAAAGAAAGTAAAAAAAAGAGAAAAGGAAGGGAAATTGTACAAAAAAAAATAAATCCTGCTTTTGTTCTGGATAAAACTAGGTCAGCATTTTCCATCCTGGCTGTCAGTTTTCTGCAGTGTGTTTCATACAAAGCAGCATCATTCTGGCAAAAGGTATTTATAAAGTGAGCTTTGAAAAAACAGTTGTGTGTGTGTGTATATATATATATATATATAAATTATTTTTTTTCTCCCCCAGAAAGACTTTGGCATCTATCACTGCCAAGAAAGACTTGAGGTCTAGGTGGAATTTTCATCTCTCACAAAAAACTTGGCCTATAGATCTAATAGGTCTGATGTTTTAAAACCCCCTTATGTAGCAAAGCACTATAAATTACAGCTTTCAGTGGAAAAAGTGTAAATGGTTCCTAGATTTATTGTCACCTGATTTGCCCATACCCCACAAATTCTCTTAAACCAGAGGCAGGAAAACAGTACTACAAGGGAGCTGGAGCATGCCAAAAAGATTACCCCACGGGATGGGGAGGATGCCAAGAACACAGACTACGGTGGGCAGGGGGCACAACAGAGGTTTTGCTGAAAGAGATGAGAGGCAACTTTCACCAGAACTGGGGAACAAAGACAACTTTTCCCATCTCTTTGTAGTTTGCAATCAACTGATAAACCAAGATCCTTTTCCACATGCATTTAAGGGCAATGACACATGGGAAAAAAAGTGATACTTGAAATTTAAAACTGCAGAGAAAAAATATTGTCATTTTCTTACCATCTTTTTTTTTTTTTTTTAATGTGTGCATAACAGGAATGAGCTAAGGTTTATTGTGTGCACACAGAATGTTCACTTTGGGACATTTACTCTGTTGTGGTGACACAAAACCCACTGCAAAGGCAATGTCTCCACTCACCCAGCTGTTCCCTCTTCATATGCTGTGTCTGTAGCAGTCTCAGTGCTCCTAACCTGTTCAATGAAAGAGGATTTGCAAGTACAAGATGCAGCTGGGGTAGATGTTTCTAATCAGTTCTCCAGTCAGATCATCCCTTAAAAACAAATATATGGAGAGTTATCCACTGTTGACACATTAAACAAGCACAGGAGATCTACATCAGGCACAGACAAAAAAGAAACATGGACCGAGAGTCCTGGAGCTCACTAACATCTCTACATCTCATTAATAAAAGTAGGATACAGGACTGATCACAAGAGGAGAAGAGTTGGAAAGCAGAAACATGTACGAGAGAGAGAAAAATAGGAGACTTGCAGTGGCAAAACCAGGAGATAGATGAAGTACCATAGGTTTCAACAGATTTACCTGTAGATGCATTAGCAAAGGGATTGAAATCCAGCCTATACTTTCACCAAGGTTCTTGAACTTGGGTGGAGTCAGAGAAGACAGAATAAACTTGTAGCCCAAAAGGCCAAATATATTCTGGGCTGCACAGAAAAGAAGTGTGGACAGCAAGTGGAGGGAGGGGATTCTGCCCCTCTGCTCCACTCTGCTGAGACTCCACCTGTGCTGCTGTGTTCAGCTCTGGAGTCCTCAGGATAGGAGAGACATGGACCTGTTGGAACAGGGCCAGAGGAGGCCATAACATCGATGTGAGGGCTGGAACTGCTCTGTTGTGGGACTACGTGGTGAGAGTTGGAGTTGATCAGCCTGGAGAAGATAAGGCTCCAGGGAGACCTTCTTGTCACCTTTCAGTAGCTAAAGGGGGCTGTAAGAGAGATGGAGACAGACTTATATCTGGGCCTGCTGTGACAGAACAAGGGGTGATGGTTTTAAACTACAAGAGGGAGATTCAGACTAGATAGAAGAAAGAATTTTTTTGGTATGAGGCCCAGGTTGCTCAGAGAAGTGATAGATGTCCCATCCCTGGAAATGCTCCAGCTCAGGCTGGACAGAACTATGAGCAACCTGCTCTAGTTGAAGATGTCCCTGCTGACTTCTGGATGGTTGGACTAGATGGCCTTTAAAGGTTCCTTCCAAAGCAGTTTATGGTTCTATGGAGGAAAGGGAGAGAAAACAAGAGCCTTAAACTGCCATTAACTAGTTAATTCCAAAAGCTTCATCTGAACTGTCCTGAACATGCCACCATTCCTGCAGGCCTGTATTAGCTCAGGGTTGCTCACAATAGCCACATCATGTTCAACAGAACAGCAAGGTTAGTCAGTAAATCAATATTTTGTCACATCCCAATGTCAATCTGAGTCTGATTCATCTTGAAAACACAGCTCCCATGTCTTCAAAGACAGCCAAATTCTTTACAGGAAAAAAGTCTTCGCATCCCTGGGTGTTGTGAACAAGTGAGTAAGTATAGCAAAACCCAAACACAATTTGGCAGGATATAATACTTGTTGGAGATAATCCTACCTGCTGAAATTTCCTTTTAACCTCGGTGAAGACTGCAGTAGATGCTAAGTGTAATCAGGACAGACACCAATTCTCTCCCACTGGAAAACAGAGCAAACAGTTTTCAAAATGTTATTCTTTAATGTCGGAGCACAACAGCGAAGGAAAAGTTCTAGAAATGGTTACTTTGGGCAATTTTCTCCTGAAAAGTAGGCTGGGTGGTTTTTGGCTGTGGTAGATCTCCCTGAATAACAGTGTATTTCAGCCCATGCTTCTCCAGTGATAGAGACCCAGGATGTTCCTGGGTAAGGGACTGCAAATTCCCCTAGCAGGAGTTGATCTGGTTTCTCCTGAGCCTACAACGGGCTGGGAAGGACCACGGGAAAGCCCCTCCCTACATATTCTGCCTTGCCACCCAGCTTGAAAATACCTCTCAGGTATTACAGTATGGAGATGATTGTTGCAGCCATCCAAAGATGCTCATTACAAACAGACTGTCCCCATACTCCACAAAGAAGTTTTCTGGAAATGCTCTCTGTGTTACACAAAGTCTTTAGTCAACTTCATACGGAGCTCTGATCATGATATCATAAATTTTGTTGCAAAGCAGCATGCGTTGCTTGATGATGAAAGCGCTGATATCACTGTTAGTAATTATCATTTGTAGCATGGAAGGCTGCAGTTTGATTCCCTCTGCAGAGGTAGATGCTCTGTGTACCCTCCTGAAGAAGCCTCCTTGGCCCTGGAAAACTTAGAAATCTAAGCAGACAGTGTAGACAAAAGAACACCATTATCTTCATTTTCCAGATGGGGAACTGAGGCACAAAGAGATTAAGTGACTTGCCAACATCTGTAGAAGAATGGAGGATTAAACCTTGATCTCCTGAGTCCAAGTCTGGTGTTCAGTCACCGGACCAGCCTTCCTACTCCTGCTAGTGTGTTATTGCCATCATCTGCTCAGTGGTTTTTCATACCCATTTCTACCTAATCCCTTTTCAAGGTAGCTCTTCAGGGACTGTTACTTATGTGGGTCAGGGCTTGATACAGCCATGCCAAAGAGGGACATACTGTTTCGTCCTGTGAGCATCAGTGCCTAGGCTGGCAGGTACCGCTGCTGCATGGCATCACAGCAGCAAGGACTTACAAAGTCATTTCTACTTCAAGGCAGAAAAAACTGCCATGAAATCACTGGGCAGTGGGGAAAGAGGAGGTTGTTTGCTGTGACTCTTGCTTGATCTGCAGCTTCCATCCTAGTGAAACAAAACAAAAGTGTTTGTGTAGAAAGAAGGTTTGTAAAATGTGGCTGTTTGACAAAAAGAAAAAAGATTTGAAAGCTGTGCACTGGATGTATCCCTGGAGTCGGTATTCATTTCTTGCGCTGCAATACCACCTGCAGGCTCCAGTTCGGGGCTGGCCGCTGCAGAGAAAAGATGATCTTACAGCCCAAGGGGGCAGGTCCCAGCCCGCAACCTCCATGCGAGCCTTCCTGATGACTGGGGAGACGGTTCTGACGATGCTCTGCACCACCATCAGACAGACATATCCCATGCTGCATCACTGCACGCATTGTCCCATCCCATTGCCTCAACTCAACAAAAAGCTTGCAAAAAGCCTCTGTGAAGGAGGTGCCACAATGAAAATCAGTTTGGAAATGGTCTTCGAGGTGCAAAGCCGCAGGTCCTCTCAAGGAAGCAAGTAACCGTGGTATTTCCTGCACCGTTTGCAACAGATCAGACCTCTGTCCTCCTCCAACAAGCGATGCCATGGCACGCAGACCCCAAATAGTCCTGCCCTTCTCCCCCAGTCCATGCCAAAACAGAGGGCAAGGGTGGAGAGTGCCACCGCCAGGCCCTCGCCTCAACGCCTGTCACCCTGATTGTGGTGGGCGAGAGATCACAGGCGCGCAGCGGTATCTGCTCAAGAGACATCAGACGGCGTTGGAGCAAGGGTAATCCATTTATTTTTAGAGAAGTTTTTCCACTCAGAGATCATACACACTGCAGATCACAGAAACACATGCAAGCATGAAATTTAATTTTTAAGAATTCTTTTCCTGGGGCTTCCATGTAAAGCGGCAGTGAATGGGAAAAACTATAATAATGACAAGACAATTACAGAGGGGTTTTCTGCTAAGCATGAAACTTTGGGGGGGGGGGGGGG
>WBNM01041510.1:130236-163431 GCA_013399055.1 Ramphastos sulfuratus
GGGGAAATGTTGAGAATAAGAGGGAGTAAAAGCCCCAACCCACCAGAAAAGTAATTTTTGTCCAGTTGTCGTGTTCCACTGAAGCAGAGTTAAACATCACGTCCCTTAAGTGACTTTAAAAATAATAATCAGCTTTCAAGTACCAGTGCCTCTTTTAGAGATAGTGTGTATGCAAATGTGGAAACAGCCTGCACTCTCCTAAAGGCTGCAAAACACACACACACTTGTGCACAGACACTTTAGCATGAAAGGACTGGGAGACATACACTAGGATTTGTGGGATTATGGTGAGAAAGCAGGAGTGATAACTTTGATGTTCTTTTAAAAAAATATATTAAATAATAAATTGGTGAAAAAGAAAGAAAACCATGAATGGTTTTGCTCTTCTTGGCAAACTCCCCCAGGAAAGAGCTAGCATGGAAAATGAATCCCCTCTCATCTTCTGGAGAGGCAATTCCTTCCTTTCCAGCCTAAGTTCACTGACAAGGCTGTGTGGGGAGCTCAGACGCTGCATGTCTGAGCCCTGCTTAGCCTGTGGATAAACAGAGAGGTTAGTTTCTACGACAGGCAGCCACTGCAAAACTTCTTAAGCAGTGAATATTCCCTGAAAAATAAATATCTCTTGTACATCCCAAAACATAAAAATAATAGAACCAATTTGGTATCAGCGAGAAATGTGGGAGCGCTGACTTGATGGTCACATAGACAGGAATTTTAACTCTGGGGAAGGTTTCTCACTTACTTCTTGTTAAAGCCAGCCCTTTCCTGGCATATGCCTGTTCTGGTATAGAAATAAGTACTCAGAAGTTTTCACAGCTGCCCTATTCATAACTGCAGAATCTCAGTAACTTTAAGTTAAAAAAAGGAAACTCTGGTCAAAAATAATCCAACAATTCACAGTGATGGGAATCAAGATAAAAAACAGCTCTGAAAATTTTCAGCTGTCCTTATTCAAGAAGCAGAATTTTAGTGCTGATTGTTTAAGAGGAAAATGGCACAAAATAGAAAGTCTAAAAGACATTACCTTGATTTTGTAGCATTGCAGCATCCCCTTGGGTCTCTCGTCCCCACATCAGGCAATGCCCAGCTTGCCATCAAAGATGGGAGCACCACGTTTCGCTCCTCCAGGTCTAGAGACAACAACACAGCAAAATAATTTGTCAAATTGTCAAAACTTAACAGACAGGGTAGAGAAGCAGACTGGGAAAATTTGGTTAGACTATGCCTTCACCCAGTCCCAATCTCACCACTGGAGGCTGTAAACATGATGGGTAAAGTGACAGTCTGGCTACAAATCTGTCTGGCAGCTTCATTAGACATCTTTCGCCTGACTGATTAAACTGCATTTAAGGCCCACTTTCATTTTTCCAAGGCTTTTGTTTAAATTAAAAGGTCATGTTTTCAAGCGAGTGATCCACTGCCCTCTCCAGTCTCCTGCCACAATACAGTTACATTAGTACTGGTGTTGCACAAAGCGCTGTGAATAAGATCCACAGACACCAACAAATGTCGCAGCCAGCGGAGGTTACAGAAAGGGGTTTTTGTCTGTTCGTTATATACCACAGCAGGGATACAAGCTTGAAAAGTCCCCCAGCCTCAAACTTGGACTATTTCTGCTGTGCACTGGGGGACTTGCAAAGGAGACTTGTTACTTTTGCAGATTTATTAAAGCAGCCAAGCTTGCCCCGTGCATCTCGCTCCACCTTGTTTGTGCTGCTGCCTCAACGCTCAGGAACTGAAAGCAATTTTTTTGTGGTTAGCCAAAAAAAAAAAAAAAAAAGAATACCCAAAACCCAGGACCTGAGATTTGGGGTCTAATGCTGCCAAGTGCTGAGTGCCATCTGTTCCCACTGGCTCCGAGCGGCTGCGGGGCTGCTCCAGAGCTCACAGGATGGGGCCCTGGCACGGCAGAGCCTGATGGAGCAGGGCAGCTCTCCAGAAGATGTAACACGGAGTCTTGGGAGCGCTCCCAGTTTACACCTCTGTGTGTCTGGCCAGCAGACAGACTGCACTTAACCTGCTGCCCTGCAGCCAAGTGCTTCTGTGAGCTCTCAGAAAATAGTTAAGTGCACTCAAATCACAGAATCACAGAATGGTTTGGGTTGGAAGGGATCTTAAAGATCATCTAGTTCCAATGCCTCCACCATGGGCAGGAACACCTCCTGTTAGATGAGGTTGTGCAGAGCCCCTTCCAACCTGACCTGGAATGTTTCTGGGAATGGGACATCTACCAACTCTGTAGGCAACTTGTGGTGCAAGTGTCTCATCACCCTCATTGTAAAAAAACCCTATTCCTAGTATCTAATCTAAATCTACTCTCTTTCACTTTAAAACTGTTAGCCCTCATTCATTCACTATACCCCTTGAAAAAGACTCCCTCCCCATCTTTCTGATAGGCCATTTTAAATACTAAAAGGTCACTAGAAGGTTTCCTTGAAGCCTTCTCTTCTCCAGGTTCTCTCAGCCTGTCCTCATCAGAAAGGTGCTCCAAACCGTTGGTCATCTTCATGGCCTTCCTCTGGACCTGCTCCAACAGATCCGTGTCTCTCCTATGACAAGGACTCCAGAGCTGGACCCAGCACGGCAGGTGGGGTCTCAGCAGAGTAGACTAGAGGGGCAGAATCCCCTCCCTCCACCTGCTGCCCACATTGCTTTGGATGAAGCCCAAGATACGGTTGGCCTTCTGGATTGTGAGCTACATTGCTGGGCCACATCCAGCTTTTCACTCAGCAGTACCCTCATGTCAAAGTTGGGAGAAATGTCCTGGCTGGGTTTGAGACTTGTGTATGTCTTGTTTCTAACTAAACTGAGGGAGGAAGTCCCATATTGCCCTGTGCTGGGAAGTGATGATGCACTGGGCACCGTAGGTTTTTATGCCACATTGATGCTGGTCTGAAATTATCCTCTTACCTCACATCTTTCCACAGGTTTTTGCTTAGAAGAGGTGAGTCAGAAGATCAAGATGTGGAGCAGCCATTCCTAATGAGGGGAATGTCTGAGCCGTCTGCTCCTCGCAGGTGAAATGCAGAAATCAAGGGAGCTGAAAAAAAAGACCAAACCCCAAATGTCAGGTCACTGCCTTGGAGTTCTTGCTTCAAGATGACAAGTTTTAGTCCAGTGTGAGGGGCTGGGTTCAGTGCCTTGTGTCAGAGAAGACTTTACACTAGGGGGATGTAAAAGCTGGCTGTATTTTTACTAGAGAAGGGTGACAAAGCTGGTGAGTGATCTGGAGCACAGGCCTATGAGGAGAGGCTGAGGGAGATGGGGTCATTTAGCCTGGAGAAGAGAACACTCAAGGGTGACCTCATTGCTGTCTACAACTACCTGAAGGGAGGTTGTAGCCAGGTGGAGTTGGTCTCTTCTCCCAGGCAACCAGCAACAGAATGAGGGGACACAGTCTCAAGTTGTGCCAGGGGAGGTCTAGGCTGAATGTTAGGAAGAAGTTCTTGACAGAGAGAGTGATTGGCATTGGAATGGGCTGCCCAGGGAGGTGGTGGAGTCACCATCCCTGAAGGTGTTCAAGCAAAGACTGGATGAGGCACTGAGTGCCATGGTCTAGTTGATTGGCTAGGGCTGGGTGATAGGTTGGACTGGATGAGCTTGGAGGTCTCTTCCAACCTGGTTGATTCTATGATTCTAGATAAGGTGAGCTTTTCACAAGCCCTCTGCCATAGATGCCTGCACTCTGCCCAATGACCTGTTGTACCCTGCTACATTCCCTAAAAGTAATTCTGTTAACCTAGAAGGTTATAAATCTGACTTACTAAAATGAACTACAGCTTGGATCATAATATTCATTGTGTCCTGTATCCCACATGCTTCCCCCCAAGGCTTTTTTAATAAAACACATTACATTGGAACTTTGGCTATGAAATTATACACAAAATTCTGTTTAGTAGAGAGTCACTTCCCTTCTTTTTAAGTCCTCGATAATCACTGAGGATTTTAGAAGTGGTGGTGATGTCAGAACCTCCCAGAAACAGTTTCCTTTGGATTTCAATGGGATTTGATCTCTAACAAGCACAGGTACATATTGATATTGCAGATACAAGTCTGGATGATGGCTGCATTTTTCACTTATTGCAAGGGCCAAAGGCTATTCAAGTATAATATCTGCATTATTACTCCAAAATGGAGCTGTTTTTTCTGACCCAGCTACTGACAAGCTAGTGTGACCTTTGCTTTAGGACCACATTTCTCTAAGTGATGTACTTAAGATTCACATGCAGGTATTGACAGGAGAATAGACTCTTTAGCATTTAACAGTAAATCCCTGACATTTCAATCTCATAGAAGTAAGTCAAATTATCCTACTTTTCCTCTATTCCTTAATCAGAAATCTGTAAAGCAGAAGACAGCCCAGAGAACACTTTTCCATGTTGTGTGGTTTGCTGTAAAACAGGGCAGTGAATATGTTCTAGCAGCAAGGAAGAATAATTTGGATCTCTAGAGGACTAAACCAATGTTTAAGGCTTTTCTGAATGGACTTGCTTTTGTAGAGCCAGAGGACATTTTGCTGCTGAATGTTCATTTATAAAAATGAAATCAAGTAATCTTTCCTGATACCTAGAAGAAATGCTTCTGAATGACCCTTCCTCACAGAGGCTATGTGGGTTTTGTTGGTGTGGGTTTTTTTCACAAGGACTTGACAATGAACAAGCTCAACCATTACAGTAAGCCATCAGCTTGTGCTGCCAGCAATTATATCAACGATCCAGACCCTTAGGTGCCATTCAATCTCTATTTATAAGATCTTGCAATGACAGGACAAAGGGCACTGGGTTTGAACTGGCAGAGGGGAGATTTAGACGAGATGTTAGGAGGAAGTTCTTTCCAGTGAGGGTGGTGAGGCACTGGAACAGGTTGCCCAGGGAGGTTGTGGCTGCTCCCTCCTTGGAGGTGTTCAAGGCCAGGTTGGACGAGGCCTTGAGTAACCTGTGCTAGTGGGAGGTGTCCCTGCCTATGCCAGGGGGTTGGAACTAGATGATCCTTGAGATCTCCTTCCAACCTTACCATTCTATGATTCTATGATTCTACGATCTACTTTCATAGAGGGGGAGATGAAAAAAAAAAACCCAAACCAAACAACAATCAGATACAGCTAATTGTGTATCCATTTAGAAACAGTCTAATGAATAATAAACAATGCTTTATTTCCTCCATCTATGACACAGTGGTAAATAATTAAGAATCAAAAGAATCCAAAGCATTAGGTAACAATCAGAAAACTTGTGCAAGATTCTGTTTTTTTTTTTCCTTTTTTATTTTTTTTTCTTTCTTTCCTGCTCAAGTTTAATTGGTTCATTGTTCCCATGAACTAGAAACCACGGGGTTGATAGTGGTGCTAAAGTTTGCTTCTATAAAGGAAGATTAACATATTCGGGAACTTTACCCTAATCCTTGTTTTGCGTTAACTCAAGCAGATTGGATTAGTAATTCTTACCTACCACCCACTAGAAGAAAACGGGTTTCTTTTCTCAGACAACTGCCTGCATTGTACCTTCATGTGCATTATCTGCACTGAAAGCATTTCTGCAGGAAGAAATAATGTGAAGTGAAAGGGAAAAGAGTTTTACACTGCGATGGCAAGAAACAATTGCTGACATTGCAGAGCCTGAACTCTTCTGAAAGGCCAGACCTGTTCCTCCCCGCTTCATAGGCTGCTGCTCCAGGCAAAATGAGAATAATCCTTCCCCAATCTTCTCATTCAGGAAAATTATGAAAATGAAGGAAATTTGATTTACTAGTTTTGATTTGGAAACCCACGTGGTGTGCTGGCAGGGGTGACAGAACTGGTTTTGTGGTTTGGATCTTAATGCAGGGGCTGCAAACCCACCAGGATGATGCCTGCTTAGCCCGGTCACTGCAGGATCACCCCATTCTGGTTGGTGGTTCCACTGCTGCATGGACATAGTACAGTGTAGACCAATCACAAGTGTCAGTATAACCTTGGGTCTATGAAAACACCCCACTGAAAAGTAAGACTCATACCTTATTTTCACTGATTGCTTGAACAAAGCCAGGTTCTGCTTGTATTGAACTCAGCAGCACATCTTCATCCAAGAAGCTGTAGTTACTTGTTCTGCAGCTACTTTTCTCCCAACTTTTCACAGAGTCACAGCGCAGTGGAGGTTGGAAGGGACCTTGGGAGATCATAGAATCACAGAATCATATAATCAGTCAGGGTTGGAAGGGACCACAAGGATCATCTAGTTCCAATCATCATGCCATGGCCAGGGACACCTCACACTAGAACAGGTTGTCTAAAGCCTCATGTAGCCTGGCCTTAAACACCTCCAGAGATGCAGCTTCCACCACCTCCATGGGCAACCTGTTCCAGGGTCTCACCACTCTCATGGTGAAGAATTTCTTCCTAACATCCAGTCTTAATCTACCCATTTCTAGCTTTGTTCCATTCCCCCCAGTCCTATCACTACCTGACATCCTAAAAAGTCCCTCCCCAGCTTTCTTGTAGGCCTCCTTAAGATACCGAAAGACCACAGTAAGGTCACCTTGGAGCCTTCTCCTGTTAAGACTGAACAGTCCCAACTCCCTCAGTTTCTTCTCATAGGAGAGACTCATCTAGTCCAACCCTCCTGCCAGAGCAGCTTCATCTACAGCAGGTTGCACAGGACAGCATCCAGTCTTTAAAGGACTCCAAAGAAGGAGACGACAACCTCACTGGGCAGCCTGGTCCAGTGCTCAGACAACTTCAGAGTAAAGAAGTTCCAACTCATGTTTGGGTGGAACTTCTTATTTCAAGTTTGTGTCCATTACCTCTTGCCCTGTCACTGGGCACCACTGAAAAAAGATTGGCCCCATTCTCCTGACATCCATCCTTTAAGCATTAATAAATTCCCCCTGAGTCTTCCCTTTTCTAGGTTAAAAAGACCCAAGTTGCTCAGGGTTTCCTCATAAGAAAGATTGTCTGGTCCCCTCAGCATCTTCATAGCTCTTCCTCTTCACAGTCTGTAGCCCAGACCTGCCCATTAGCAGGAAAGGGTATTAATTAACTCTGTATCTAGCAATGAAAGAGAGCACCTTAAAGAGCTATTTCCCTCTCATCGCAGCCCACTGCTGTCTCAGGTGGTCCACTGAGTTTTCCTTTAAGCCAAACTCAATATAGTCTAAATCTTGATTTAGATGAGAGATTAGGAAGAAACTCTTTTCTATCAGGATGGTGAGACACTGAAATGGATTGCCCAGAGAAGTTGTGGACACCTCATCCCTGGAAGTGTTTAAGACCAGGCTGGATGAGGTTTTAAGCAATCTGATCTAGTTGAAAGTGTCTCTGCCCATGGCAAGGGGGTTGGAACTAGGTGATCTTTATCTTCCCTTCCATCTTAAGCCATTCTATGATTCTGGTATTTTGGAAGGCAGAAGCAGCCCACCAGAAAGCAAGATCATAGAGCTGATATGTTGGTTATCCTGTTTCACTATCTCAAAAGTAAAAGAAAAAGCACATCCCCCTCCAAACTAATTGCAATAGCAAGTGATAGATGAGATTGGGATCTAACTCTTCTTGGCTGCATGAAGCAACCAAGAAATTCCATAAAAAGTAATTTACTGTCCCAAAGGTGGTGGGGGCTGTGTGCATGTTTCTATGAGCCCTGGTGCACCTCTTTCCATCAGTCCAGCTGCCTGCACAGCATTCACCACCCTTCATTTGGCTAAGAAAAATATTATTTTTAGGAGTCAACATTTATGCAGTGTCTCCCACAACAGGATCCTGACCTCATGGAGACCTGCTCACCACAATTTAAAAGCTCCTTAGCTTATAGTCAGAGCATGGGTGTGACTTCCCAGCTTCCAGGGAACAAGGAGAACTTAGAGCCATTAAATCATAGAATTGTTTTTGTTGGAAGAGATCTTTAAGACCATCGAATCCAGTCATTAGCATAACACTGTCAGGCCACCACAAAACTATGTTCCTAAGCACTACATCTTCACAGCTTTTAAATACCTACAGGGATGGTGACTCCACCACTTCCTTGGCAGTCTCTTCTAATGCTTGACAACCCTTTCTGCAAAGAGTTTTTTCCTAATATCCAACCTAAATCTCCCTTGCTACAACCTGAAGCCATTTCCTCTTGCCTTATCACTTGCTGCTTTGGAGAACAGACTAATTCCCACCTCACTACAACTTGAACCAAACTGGTGTGTTTCCTAGGGGAAGTTTGGGGTTTTCAAGTACACGCAGATGAATTGTGAGCTTTGTGCTGCTTTCACTTGTAACCTTTTCCTCTCTAAGGAAATTGTTGCTTCTGTCATTTAAATAAAAGAAAAATGAGGAGTGGACCAATAAATTACTCATTCACTTTGTGCTATCCATTAAGAGAACTGCCAGTACACATTTTCCACCTTCTTCCTTTATCGTGGTTTTCCACCAAGCTGTGCAAAACACACTGTGTATTGCTTACTGTTTGGGATTTTAAGGAGAAAAAAAAATAAATAGAGCCTCCAAGTACTAATTTCAAACTGTTGTAGTGAACTCTCCCTTTTTTTAATTACATAATAGAGCCTTTTGTCCTCAGTTTTCCATCTGTTTGCTAAGCATTTTTCACTTGAAGACTCAATTAGGACAAAAAAAAAAAAAAAAAAANAAAAAAAAAAAAAAAAAAAAAAAAAAAAAAAAAAGCCCCACACAATCATTCAATTCAAAAATTAATTTGGAGATCAAGGGACTGACTTAGGCCTATACCAGTGACTAAAAGCAATTCAGGCTTTGTCACATGATCCAAGAGAACTGAGCAACAACAGTTTAGCTGCTTTAATCCTGCTTAATTTGAGTGCAAAGAAATTCACATGTGCTACTAAGAACATTTTGCGAGCACACTGTGTCCATTTTTTCTGGGTCCCCACGTCCAAAGACTTTGTTTCATTGAGAGCTCATGACATCCTCAGTTAATAACCCTCGTGGGCACCAGAGAAACACTCTCTCTTGCCAAGGAAGAAGTGGTGTCCAGATAACACCTTTACAAGTAGAAGTGGTAGCAAAACCAGCACCTTTAGGGGGGTTTGACAGTGAAAGCAGGTCCTACTGTGCCAGGGAGAGTACAAAACAGAGATGCCATCAAGGACACAAAGAGGTTGTTTAAAATAAAACAACTGTGTCACAAGAGGTCTTAGGGATAGATAGCACTGGAGAACATTTTGCCAAAGCCATAGAGTCATTAGCAGCGAATGTCTCATCACCAGCTACCACCACCTGGCACAAGTTTGTGATCCTGGGGCCACACAATGGGGTATCAGCCCACCTGAAGCTTGGCTGCAGCCTATTTCCATGAGGATGCCAAGCAATTTTTCATTGAACAAAAGAAAACCTGCAAAAATCCTACCCTGCAAACAGAGGGGCACACACACGTACCCTTTCCCTCCCTAATGCCTTGTGCCTTTACTGGTTTTGGAAGAACTTAATTAAAGTCAGTTGTGAAATTTCCAAGAGGGGGAAAAAAAAAAGGAAAAAAAAAAAAAGAAAATAATCCCTTACAGTAAATGTGCTGTGATTGTTTTGGGTTCACCCTGCCTCTCCCCCTTGACTGGTCTCATGGTGAGACAACATAATCTGAGAGATCAAAAAGCTGAAGCTGGCCATGCTCGCTTTTCATCCTCCCTCTGACAAAGCAAATGGCAAGAGGGGACTTGAACTGCTTGATCCAAGCAAGGAGCCATACTCAAACCCAGATCCAGTTGTTTCCCCAGTTCAATAGCTCTCTACCCAGTTTAGATAAAAGCCTTTCCTGGATACAGAGGTAAAAATCTCTCTTTCCAGAAGTATGACTGCCCATCTGGATACGTTCCTCTGTGACCTGATTTAGATTGTATGGTCCTGCTCTGGCAGGGGGGTTGGACTTGATGATCTCTTTGGGTCATTTCCAACTCCTAACATCCTGTGATCCTCTGATCTTGTGAAAGGACAGCTTCTGCTAAAGTCCTGACTTTATCCTCCCTCTACAAAAGAAGTGCAACAGGAAGGTATAATATCTTTTCTCCCATCTGTTTCAATACCTAGATGTCTGGTGAGGACTCCCTACAAATTGCATGGAGTGAGTGGTAGTCCCTCTGCTTAACTACACAGGACAAAACCAAAACCCTTCAGCTGAAATAAGTAAGTGTGATGAAGCAATGGGATGAAAACAGAGTGGCAGAACCCAAGAAAAGCTGCTGGGCAGTAGCCCTGAGCAAGGTTGGACACGATAGCTTTGTGTTTCAAGGCACATATTGTTCCCTTCTTGCTGCCATGATGGCATCCAGATTCTCCAAGCCCATGTTTTCAGGTCTGTGACTTGTTCAGCTCTGAAGGCTTTGATTTTCTATGAAATCATAAAACCACAGAACTGTTTTGGTTGAAAAAGACCTTTGAGATCATTGAGTCCAACCATTATCCAACTCCACCAAGTCTAGTGCTAAATCATGTGCCTTAGAACCACATCTCTGCATCTTTTAACGCTTCCAGAGATGGGGATTAAACCACCTCCCTGGAGAATCTATTCTAGTGTTTGGAAACCCTTTCAGTGAAGAAGCTCCTTTGAATATCCAACCTAAACCTCCCCTTGTACAACTTGAGGCCATTTCTTCTCATCCTATTACTTATTATTGAGAATAGAGACCAACCCCTGTGTCGCTCCAATCTCCCTTCAGGTAGTTGTGGAGAGCCAGAAGGCCTCCCCTCTGCCCCCTTTTCTCCAGACTAAACAACTCCAGGTCCCTCAGCTGCTTCTCAGAAAACCTGTTCTTCAGATCCTTCACCAGATTCATTGCCCTTCTCTGGGCCCACTTCAGCACCTCAACATCTTTCTTTTAGTGAGGGGCCTGAAACTGAACAGAGTTTTTCATCCCTTTTGACCTCATCAGTGATTTTTTTACTGTTACATTCTCAAGGATGCTTGTTTTTGATTTTGCTTACAACAAAAGTCCTGTACGTGCAGGTGCAGACGGAGTTGCAACTGCAGTTGTAGCACAGCAGGTGCCACAGGTATATTTAGCTGGGATCTAACATGGTGAAGTCTCAAGAATCTCTTCGTCTTCACCTTTGCCTTAATTTACAGCTATGCTGAGATCTGCAGCTAGCTGATATTTTGGGAAAGCACACCCAGGCTTGGCCATTTTCAGGAGTGAGTTCATTTAAATTACAACCAAAACGCTGGAAGGACCATTAGAGAAGCAACCAAACCAAAGGCACAATGACAACAACCCCGCGGTTGTGTAAAAGAAACAAGCCATATGGAAAGGTCTGTGTTGGAAGCCCAACCAATTCAGCATCAAAGAGAGAAGAAATAACAAGCAAAGCTCACCCTCCTCCCCTTACCCCTGCGATGTGTTTTATCTAGTCAGAGTGGCAGTGCTGGAGCGGCGCCAGGGATCTCGCCGATAGATCTGAGCAACGCTGATTAAGAAACGTAACCAAAGTAATTAATGTTGTGGGAGGACTGACTCCTGGTGCTGACGGGGGAGCTGGGATCTGACTCGTTCTTTGCAGCAGTTAACCCCAAAAAAGAGTCAATTAGAGCAGGACTTCCCAACCTTTTGCAACCGACGCTCTCACTTTCAATTAAAATGGCTCGCTAGGAACCCAGAGCAGCAAGTTTGAGTCAGCAGGCTCCACAGAGCATCAGGCTTCCCCTGCCTTTGTAGTTTCTGACTGAATTTCTCTGACATGCCAGTTTTTAATTTGCAAAAATATTGTCTGTATTTCACACAGGATTTCAGAGGGGTTTCGGTGCTCTCTATGCCCTGTTCCACATTCCAAACAAGGTTCCCACCTTTCCAGCCTTAGCAATGGCACTTGCTCTGATTTTCAGGCCAGTACGTGGTTCTCCTTCTATTTAGGTCACTTCTGTCAAAAAAGTCCTAGCATATTAATGCTAGATCAATATTCTGGGCTGCTGTAGAGCTGTAGGTGATCAATGCTGTCTTTTGGACAAGTGCAGGTTTGTCCATCCTCAGATCATAACTCAGAGTGGGTTTTGAGGCACTGAAGCTGATTTCAGCCTCCTAGATTCTATATAATTTTGATTCAAGGAGTCTGGCTAAATTCAGTAACACCTCTAGGTGGTTTCTCTCAGTACAGAGCAAAGCAATGAGTAAGGGAATCTAGGCTGAAAATAAAACCTTATCTGTTCTCTTTTACATCCTTCGTGTCAAAATAAAAATATATGAGAGTTTATTTTATTTTTTGTTTGTTTGTTTCTTTGTTTGTTTGTTTCTTGGAAGAAATCTGAGTGTTAAAGACCAAATATCAGTATGGCCCAGCAAACCCAAAGCTTTTGATTCCTCCTGGCTGGTCCCACTAGCTCTAATCATAGAATCATATAATCATAGAATGGTAAGGTTGGAAAGGACCTCAAGGATCATCCAGTTCCAATCCCCTGCCATAGGCAGGGACACCTCCCATTAGTACAGGTCATTCAAGGCCTCGTCCAACCTGGCCTTGAACACCTCCAGGGAGGGAGCAGCCACAACCTCCCTGGGCAACCTGTGCCAGTGGCTCACCACCCTCACTGTAAAGAACTTCCTCCTAACACCCAGGAAGTTCTTTCTAATCATTAGCAGAGATGGATTTGTCCTGTTTCCCTTTACCTTCCCCTTGAACTTCTGTACTGTTATGACCTGTTTAAAGGGCAGTATGAAGAATTCACCATGAGATGATAATGAAATCAGGCACTGTTTTAAAATAAAGCTGGTTCAGTGGACACTGGAGACTGAGTCTCCACTTCTGCCTTTCAAGCTCCTATTGCCATTTATGCTGAGAGTCTGAAGGGCAGCTTTACACACAGGCAAAAGCTTCATTGGCTTGCAAGGAGCCTCTCTAATGTTTTTGTCACAAGTGGGACTTGGTTTTATTTAGTTTTGGTTTATAATCACATAGAAGGACTGCATTGTGCTGAGCATCAGCATCATGGTGGAGAGGGGAGATCTGAAGCTTTATTCTTCATTTTGATCCAGATGTAATCACCTTCAAAACTCAAGCTGATGATCACTTATCCTACTGCTGGAGATGCCCTCAGATTTAGTCTCTTTCCCAACACCCT
Organism: Ramphastos sulfuratus; assembly: GCA_013399055.1. NCBI lineage: Eukaryota > Metazoa > Chordata > Aves > Piciformes > Ramphastidae > Ramphastos > Ramphastos sulfuratus. The sequence continues at coordinate 143,268 of WBNM01041510.1, forward strand.
TTTTTTAAACGCATAAAACCGAGGTTCATGTTTATTACATTCCTTTATGATCTTCATCTCGACTGCAGAAGACAGTTTCTAGCCTAGAGGGTAGAGGCTTTGTCAAAAGTCCTGTGGTGAGGGTCACATTTTTTATAAGAAACACTTCATATCCTTCATTGTCTCCTTGTTAAAATGTTCAGAACATTAATTATCGTTATCATCCAATATATTTTACAGTGAATAAAAATATTTCAATGATGCTTTTGGTTGAAGAAGCAAAACATAATGTACCATTTTATGAGTAATTTTCATCGAATTTTGCATGCAGCTAGATCTCATGAGGTAGGGAACACACTTTTTTGAACTTTATAGCCTTCTCATTCAGTTTTCATTAGTAATTTTTTCCTTTAGTTCTCAATAGGTTTCTCTAGCATTGAGGGAACAATATCAGAGCCCTCCTGTAGCTAATTTAATATCTATAAATTTCCACGGCTGATAAGCAACAACTGCGCAGAGGAATAGAAAAGTAAATTAGTGAATGTGGAAGAAAAAAAAAAAAACAACCAAAACCAAAAACCCAAAAAACCCAAACCACACCACAAATAAAAGTGGAGACTGCAAGATGCTGTGGAATTCTAATTGCTGCAAAACACTTGGCTTCAACAGGTAAAAAGCACTTGCAGAAGAACAGTGATTGTTATTTGTCCTCCCACAGAAAATCAGTTTTATATTGGTTCATTTGTTTCAAAAGTCATTCCTTTGGTGGAAAACACTTTCTAGTGGAATCTTTTACCATCCCCTGTTATGATGAGCCATGCTTACCAGGGCTGGCAGCTTGCTAGGTGAATTGGTAAGGACAGCTGTGTTTCCTGGCCCAAGAAATAATGTCTACTACACCTTTTTTAGCTTCCAAAGCAAGGGTCTGATCCACACTCATAACTCTATCCTCTCCTCTGGATAACCAACCTCCAAATATGGATCCCAAGTCACCTTGCCCTTGTCAATCTTCATGTCACATATTTCATTTGACTCTGTGAAACATGTGGGATACAGCTGATCCCTCTCCATCCCTCTTACTTCCCTAATCCCAAAATCCAGCTACTATTAATTATGCTTCTACCCATCCTCCTTGCCCCTCTGCTGCTAATTCTTCCTCCTGTCCTGCATTCCTCCTCTTGTGCTCTGAGGAACATACAGCAGAACCTGTAGCTGGGATCAAGCAGTCACAAGAATATGCCCAAGCCAGCTACTGTGTACAAACAGCATCCAGAGCAACCATGCAGCACAGTCCACCGCTCAATCCCTGTCCTCCCACGTCACTGCAGGCAACGTAAAACCCTGACCAGCACAAATCCTCCATGCTTTGGTGGTCAATTCAAAGGCTGAACACTCCATCCTGAGCAATAAACGACTCTACCAAAATCACAGAGCAACCCAGCAGCTTTGTGGTTTCTGATGCAGTTTCTCCACTGAAAACTCCACCTTTAGTAGACACATTAGTTGCATCTCTGCACAGAACCTTCCAGCATCAGGTCTACCCCACAACAGCTTGGGGAAAGAGTCCCTCTGGTAAGGATACTCATGGGTTTATCAATTTAAGGTGTGTTTTCCAATTTTTGCCTGCACAACCTGACTTGTTCTCACCAACACCTGCAGCTGCATGATCCTTCATTGCAGCCATCATGCCCAAGAAAAACTATACTGAGACAGAGAACCATCTATTGTGGGATTTTTAACACAGACCCTGCTGCACTTAATTCATCCCTCCAAGCACGCTGTAGTTGGTCTGTAGAGAAATGCCAGCTAAAGTGAGCAGGAGGGGTGTAATTCTGCTCAGGCTGGACCAGTCAGGTCTCATCCTACAAGCCAACCTACCTTTCCAGACAGGACTGGAACCTAACTGTGGGCCACCGGAAAGACAGGACCTGCAGGAGGAAATAAATTCCCTTGTAGTCACAGGACCAACCATGGTGCCGGTCACCAGGACATATCAACAAGCAAATTCTTTTCCAATCCTGCAAATACCCAAAGCCCTGGCACCCGCAGACCTCACATCTCTAATTAAAAATGGCCATGAATACTTCAATAAACAACTCAATCCATCATGTTCAGGACCTAATAAAGGGACACGGAGTGGAAAAGAAGCTTTGCCCGTGTCCTGTGTGCCATACTGTATGTGTTTCACTGCAGGGAAGCATGTGCTAATTTCTTACCTCTCTGCTGACTGCACTGTCCTTTTGCATAGTTGCTGCTAAACTGCATGAAAGGTATTTCTAATCTCGTGACGGTGACTGAAAAGGGTTGAAGGACACAAATTAAGTCTCATAGCAATAGAGCAGCCCAAGAATGGAAGGTCAGCCAGTTGACTCTTCCCAGAATCCCCTGAACAATGCAATTATTCATGAAGGAAATTTCAAATTATTTTCATTAGACTTCTGTTTTACCAATCTAACCAAAGTGATTAATTAGGGATTAAAATATTTACTCTGCACATGCTGCCTTGGCACAGCTCTAGAATATTTAAGCATTGTGCTAAAAGGGTCAGCTGTCTCCAGTACTGTTTGGAATTCATTCTCTATTTTCTGTGTAAAAGGGCATTGACACTCATGTCTGTACTACACTTAGAACCCTGTTAGGGACACACAGAGAGAAATGAGTCTCCCTTCCTGCCCCTGTGGCTGCCCCATGCTCCCCAACTCCTTTACTGGGCTCCATTGGCTGAGAAGCAGACCACAGCAGCAGCAATGACTACAGCAAACCACGCAGCAGATTTAAGGTTTCAAGGTTCAACACCTGTTTCACAGAACCAGAAAGCAGGGAGATGCTTGTGAGAACCTGGAAGGATCTGCTAGAAAAGACACTACTGGAATGGAAGACAGAAGAACTGGACTCAGATTCTGGTCCAGTTATGGATAACCTACATGACCCCAGCCAGTTTCTTATTCTAACTTGTGCCTCAGTTTCATAGTTCTAATTTGGGTCTTGTTAGCAGCAGGGTGAGACTTTGTCAATCTGGATAAATAAGAGTGGTGCTTTGGTCCCTTCCCATCCCCCACCCATCTGTGATTCTGTGATTAGTGGAGGGATTTAGGAACCTCAGACCATTGAAAATGGAAACATGGACTTACACAAAGTGACAAAGACTTTCACAAACTATGAATTTTAGAGAAAAGGATCACTGTGAAGCACTGTGCTGAAAATGCCTTGCTTGCTGCATTCCCTTTCTAGAGCTGCAACCAGCAACCCCAGATCAGACCCTCGGGAAATACCAGTTCATGCTGACCTTTGCAGCTCCTGTAGTTGATTTGTGGTTCACAGTATCACAGTATAAGCAAGGTTGGAAGAGACCTCAAAGATCATCAAGTCCAACCCATTACCACAGACCTCGAGACTAGACCATGGCACCAAGTGCCACGTCCAAACCTGCCTTGAACACCTCCAGGGACGGTGACTCCACCACCTCCCTGGGCAGCCCATTCCAGTGGGGAATGACTCTCTCAGTGAAGAACTTTCTCCTCACCTCCAGCCTAAACTTCCCCTGGCACAGCTTGAGACTGTGTCCTCTTGTTCTGGTGCTGGTTGCCTGAGAGAAGAAAGCAACCTCCTGCTGGCCACAACCACCCTTCAGGTAGTTGTAGACAGCAATAAGGTCTCCCCTGAGCCTCCTCTTCACCAGGCTAAACAATCCCAGCTCCCTCAGCCTCTCCTCATAGGGCTTGTGCTCGAGGCCTCTCACCAGCCTCGTTGCCCTTCTCTGGACACATTCAAGTACCTCAATGTCCCTCTTAAATTGAGGGGCCCAGAACTGGACACAGTACTCAAGGTGTGGCCTAACCAGTGCAGAGTACAGGGGGAGAATGACCTCCCTGCTCCTGCTGGCCACACTATTCCTGATGCAGGCCAGGATGCCATTGGCCTTCTTGGCCACCTGGGCACACTGCTGGCTCATGTTTAGGCGGGTGTCAATCAGCACCCCCAGATCCCTTTCTGTTTGGCTGCTCTCCAGCCACTCCGACCCCAGCCTGTAGCTCTGCATGGGGTTGTTGTGGCCAAAGTGCAGCCCCCAGCACTTGGATTTGTTGAACGCCTTCACCAAAGGCATTGGATTTGTTGTTCACCCTTCACCTTGTCTGAGTCCAAAGCAATGGGATATGTATCGAGGAAGGACTCCAAAACTGGCAAACGTGAGAGACCAAGCTACTGATGGTGCATCAGGCCACAACAGATCAGTCACAATAGTCTTGCACAGGGGTGGTTACATTTGTTCCCTTACTGAGACTGGGGGTGGCTTTGCTGGCGTGGCAATCTGACACATCTCAACTAAGTGTGTGTGTGTCTGCAGGATAGTTAAGATGCACGGTACCTCGGAGCTGGTGAGTGCTGCCACTGCAACCTCACCAAGATGAAAAAGATGTATAACAGGATTTGCATTCCTTTCCAGACTGACTGCTGCAAGCAAACATTTCAGCACTTATTTGTTACCAATATTATTAGAAGTCTCAACCCATTTCCTGGCTGGGGCATGTTTCCTCGAGGGGACTGAAGTCACCTGTCACTTTCTTTCTCATGTTACTTAATCGTTTTAGTCCAAGCAGTAAGCTGCCAATCATATTTAATATTTAGTCACCTTGAATGCATTGCTACTGATTAAATAGACTGCTATTTCAGTAAACAACTGATGAGAGAATACTTACAGCTTCATTATAATTATTCCACCAGATATTAGAGCATTATTCATATGTAAGTCCGAAGAATATTTAGGTCTTCTCCTATTTATTTCACAAACAGCATTTTAATTGCTGCCATATTAGCAGAGCTATCAGTGCTAATTGGATAATACCCCTTCAAAGTTTTTTTCTTAGAACAACCTTCTTTGCTTGTGTGCTTTTAAAGCATCTTTGGGTTTTAGGACCTCTGATCATAATCCACAAAAAATTTATCCTTATGAGTTTATCAGCAAACACCTCTCTCTATACATATATATATATTTTAGGTCTGGTTTGTAGTTTCTGATAAAGTGAAAAGAAGTGCCTTCTACAAAAGAAATGAAGGGGACAATAGGACAAAGCTTGTATTACAGAGGCATGATAAAAATTCAAGGGCTTCTGAAACCATCCATGGCCTTGTTTATAACACTTCCCCTACTTTGGTCAATGTACTCCTGAGGGCTTGGAGGATCCCTTTAAGAACACCCTTGAAAAATTCAGTAAGAACAGTGTAACTAGGAGGTCCAGGAAGGTTCTCCTCCTCATCTACTCTTGCTCAGAGAGCTCACATCTGGAGTACTGAGTCCAGTTCTGAGCTCCCCAGTTTAGAAGAGACAAGGAACTACTGGAGAGTGTCCAGCAAAAGCTGCAAAGATGCTGAGGGGAGTGGAGCATCTCTCTGAGGAGGAAAGGCTGAGAGACCTGAAGGTGTTTAGCCTGGAGAAGAGAAGACAAAGGTAAATTTATTGAGTGGCCTTGACCAGGAAAGGAAAGGTGAAGGACAAATTTCAGAAAATATGTTCTGTGTCACCACCATCTACACAGGATCACAGGATGTCAGGGGTTGGAAGGGACCCAAAGAGATCATCGACTCCAACCTCCCTGCCAAAGCAAGACCATAGAATCTAGCACGGGTCACACAGGAACACATCTAGACAGGGCTGGAAAGCCTCCAGAGGAGACTCCACAACCTTTCTAGAAAACCTGTTCCAGGGCTCTGTGACCCTTACAGTAAAGATGTTCTTCCTCATGTTGAGGTGGAACTTCCTGTGCTGGTTTCCATCCATTGCCCCTTGTCCTATCTCAGGGTACAAGTGAGCAGAGGCTGTTCCTGTCCCTTCCTTCCTGACCCTCAGCCTTCAGATATTTATAGACATTGATTAGATCTCCTCTCAGTCTTCTCTCCAGACTAACCAGCCCCAGGGCTCTCAGCCTTTCCTCATCAGGCAGTGTTCCAGTCCCTTCAGCATCCTTGCAGCCCACCATTGGACTCTCCCCAGTAGATCCCTGTCCCTCTTGAACTGGGGAGCCCAGAACTGGATGCGATATTCCAGGTGAGGTCTCACTAGGACAGCGTCTGCTGGACACACTCTTCTTAAATCCTCTTGTTTATATTTTTTCATGTTTCAAAACTCTTTTCTTTTACTGTGACCAGATTTTATTCATCCTTTACCAGAAATGAAATTAGTAAGTCTCACTGCAACATTGCACTGTGCTAAGAAACCAAACACGTGAAGATGTGGAAAGATCTTCAGGACTTCCTTCTAGAAAGAAGGTTTTGTTTAGGAACTCAGTAAGGGACATTTTACAAAGGAACAGATAAGATAAGTGTTTGTTTCACTTCAGTGAGAGAATATGAGAAATTGTTACTGAAGGTTGACCCAAACATGGAGAAGAGAAGGCTTCAAGGGGACCTTAGAGTAGCCTTCCAGTATCTGAAGGGGTCTACAGGAAGGCTGCGGAGGGACTGTTTACAAGGTCTTGTAATAACAAGATGAGGAGTAATGGGTTAAAACTGGTAGAGGGGAGATTTAGACTGGATGTTAGGAGGAAGTTCTTTCCAGTGAGGGTGGTGAGACACTAGCACAGGTTGCCCAGGGAGGCGGTGGCTGCTCCCTCCCTGGAGCTGTTCAAGGCCAGGTTGGACGAGGCCTTGAGTGAGCTGTGCTAGTGGGAGGTGTCCCTGCCTGTGGCAGGGGATTGGAACTGGATGATCCTTGAGGTCCCTTCCAACCTCACCATTCTATGATTCTATGATTTCTCCTTGTTTCTTCCCACCCCACTCACTTCTTCTCCTTCCTCCCTCGCACTTTTTCAGTTTGGCCACTGAACTGAAAAATTAATTATTCTTACAGCTCTACTAAAGGATGACTTATTCCATGCTGCTAACAGACAGTCTTACTGCTGTATATTAAATATCTCAATTTCTCATTTATTTTTCCATTTCTTTTAACATCCATCCCTTCTTTTGATTATTTCAAAATGCTCAAGTGCTCATAGGGAGCCATGTATTGTACACTAAGCAAATATATGCTAAAATAAAACAAGATCCCTAGAAACACCAATAGCAACAATGTGTTGAATTTGAACACAAAAGGTGAAACAGCCTCATCACATCATAGTAAGGACTTTGTATTGCCCACAAAATCTTTAGGCACACATGGTCTTCACTATGCACAATAATGAGAGATGTAGAAAAACAGCCTAAAAATGCAAAAAAAAATAGCCTTCCTACAGCTGGTTGAGAAGAGTAGAGCATAAGTAAAACATGTGAAACACTTACATTGACTTCTGCTTCTTCTGCTGCCTCCTACTTGTCTCTCTGCACCAGCAATGCACTTTCCTGGGATGCTCCACTGTGCTGCAACAGAAGAGATCCAGGGCCACTTCTCTGCAGCTGTCAGCTCTCTGCCTTTATGCAGAAAATGAGGCAATTCCAAGCTTTGGGATGTTTCTGTTTCTAAGAAACAGCAAAATTTAAGCAAAGGCAACTATAAAATCATAGCTCCCATGGGAGAAGCTTCTGAGCACAAACAACGGCATGGAAGAGGCATTGCATATAGCTGGGGACACTCACAATTAAGATCCAGAAGTTGGAATAAAAGCATCAGCTTTTTGTTTGTTTGGTTGTTTTTTTCCTTTTTTCTTTTTTCTTTTCTTTTTTTTCTTTTAGCTCAGTCAGATCTTCCTGATTTCTCAAGGAAACTCAGTAGCCTCACCATCTGCTTGTGTAAATAACTCAGCCACGAGGGTAGGGGACTCATGTCTTCAGAAACAGGAGGAGGTCAGCAATGGAATTAGTATTCAATTAGAATTAACTATGACTTGTCCCTCAAATGTCTCTCCTCGTCCTCTCAAAAAGTTCTCTGCTTTGATCACTCTCTGCTAAGACCAGTTAAACTCCCTTTTCCAGCAGAAGTACTTGAAAATAGATAAAGACAGAATTGTAGCCTGGAAGAGGAACCCTAACTAGCTCTATCATGACCAAAGCTGTGCTTTTCATGGCCACCATAAATGGATCTGTCTATTCCTGCAGCAGGCAACTTGCATTGTCTTGAGTTGCTGCAAGAGGTAAAAATGTTCACAAGTCCTTTCACCTTTCTTGTCTCAGCTGCAGTAACACTGACCACTGGTTCAAAACAGACAACCAAAGGATCAGAGAAGTTACATTGCTGTGTAACTTAGTACATCTTCTTAAGCATCATTTCAAGGTATAGAATACTTCCGCTGTTCTTAAATTGACACAAAAGGTCTTAACTTTTCTCCTTGTTTAATTTCAGACAGGTCAATGGAATCATTCACTTTCCAACCCAGCTCAGAGAATCAGCAGGAACAAACAGCAAAATGTTCAGAGCATTTTAAAGAGCTTTTTATTGTTGTTTTATAACTTTGCTTTAATCAACTTTTTATCCATTGACTCCCTTGCAAGTTCCAACCAACGTAATTAACACTATCTAAATTAGTTATCACTCAAAATTACTTTCCTTCTTGGAGAAAACAGTTTTACTTTAAAATTATAGGTGTTGCCATAGGCTATGCCAGAACTATATGCATGGCCACATTTCAAGTAGATAATATTTTTAATCCTAATTAAAAAAAAAATATTCCTCCTCTCCACAAAGCGTTAAGATTTATGAATGACCTTATTTTCATTTTGATAGACACAGGGCAACAACCAACTGATTCTCATTCATATATCTAACTCTGCACCTTACATTGAAACATTATATTGTTTAACTAAGCTCTTATATAAACTGAACACACCTTTTCATTTTCAGGTTTATTCTCATTTCATTGCACACTTGATAGAAATCAGAGAAGCTAAGGTTTCCAAAGGGTGCCTGCTTCTGAACCTCTTATTTACACGCTGCCATCAGTAAGCAAGACTGCATCTTCAGCAGGTGCCAAACACCATCAGCTCCTATTGATTTCAGTAATAAGTGCAAGTGCATCAGAACCTCTGATAAAACTCTGGATAGCAGCATGAGCCAAGAATGGAGCTTCTAAGATACTGAGTCTCCTGGATGTGGCTTTGGACTAGGAACTACACAAGGTGATTCTTGGTAACTTAGCTGAGCCACTTCAAAGGGACCAAACTGAATAGTCAAAAAAAACCAAAAAAAAAACCCCAAAACCCAAAAAAATCCATGAGACTGGCAGCTGGCTTCAAAAATGTTGTTCCTGATGGTAATTCTTAGGCACCTAAGCTTGGAAATACTGCCTGGAGATTTTATGCACCCTGAGATGGCTCAGGCCATTGGGAGGCAGGCGAGCTCAACACTACTGCAAAAGAGCTTTTTGTGGATCTGCTCTGAGCAGATTACAGGAATAGGCTTTAGTCCTTGATCTGCTGTTATCTTAGAATCATAGAATCACTTAGGCTGGAAAAGGCCTTTAAGATCATCAAGTCCAGCCAAAAACCAAACACTACCAAGTCTGCTGTATCTTAGATCAATGCAAAAGGGGTAAGCTATGCCTTTGGAGCCTCACCAGCAAATCCAAAGGTAACTGACAACCATGAGACACATGCTGTGTTCTGGGACCCCAAAGGGAGGAGATGTTCAGAGAAATGTTTACAGGTAGAAGATGACAAAGGCTCTTTAGATATACTTTTTCTTTTTGGAGAAAGAAACATAGGAGGGGATGCTGGAGAATGGTCTGAATGCTGAGTACAGGGTCCTTCAAATACAGAAGTGCAAGATAAAACACATGGTGGAGAGAGGACATTGGAGGAGACCTGAGCAAGACAGGCTATGGGCACATGGCTAGCAGGTCAGCTTCTGTGTTTCACCTGGGAAAGCATCAGTCTGACCAAAAGACCACTTAAATTCCTACATCCCAGTGTCCTTTAGTGTGGTTGAGTGCAGGGTCAACCAAATCAGGGCCAAATCAGCTTTGTGATTCATTTGGTTCCTGCAAGAACAACACCCTTCACAAACTGCCCCTTCTTTGTGTTCATCCTCCAGTCCCCCTCCCTCTTCTTCCAGGTTCATGTCACAGGAGTAAGAGTATGGGAAGTTGGGAGGCTCAACAAGAATCAGTGACTTTATCATTTAAACATATAATTTGAAATTTGGTAAAGAGAAAGCTNAAAAGCACCAGTCTGATCAAAAGACCACTTAAATTCCTGCATCCCAGTGTCCTTTAGTGTGATTGAGTGGAGGGTCAACCTAATCAGGGCCAAATCAGTTTTGTGATTCGTTTGGTTCCTGCAAGAACACCCTTCACAAACTACCCCTTCCTTGTGTTCATCCTCCAGTCCCACTCCCTCTTCTTCCAGATTCATGTCACAGGAGTAAGAGTATGGGAAGTTGGGAGGCTCAACAAGAATCAGTGACTTTATCATTTAAACATATAATTTGAAATTTGGTAAAGAGAAAGCTGAATTAATTTCCCACAACCTAAGGGCAGTGCTATCTTTCATCCTGACTCGTTCTGCTATTTACAAGAAACTGCATAATTACCAGAGCAAATGCCACGTCACAACCTGCACCTGCTATGAGAGAGATCACATTTTTGAAAGTCATAATTAAATAAACCCATCCATCAATCAGTTTCATGTAGTTCTGTAGTTTCTGTGTACTTTCAAGAGAGCAGAATGGTGCATTTGTACAATGAGCTTTTCTCTCCACATTTTTAATGGCAATTATTGCATGTAAACTAGCTTTTGGAAGAACTACGAAGCAGATGGATGTGGTCTGAAAAAAAAAAAACCCCAGGCAAATACACCCACTGAAAAATCAAAAAGATAAAAATGCAAAGTCACTGCGTGTGTAGTTGTCTGTGTGCTATGAAATGTTCTTTTTTAGCCTCAGCAGCTGAATATTCCCAATGGAAATGTTATTATAAAAGACAACAGGTTGTTTCAGTAGAACTGATCAAAAGGTGTGATTGCATTTCCAGGCATGGTCCCATGATGAGACTGAAAATCCCAAGTGAAAGAATTATTTCTATCTAGCACTCGCTCTCAAATGGAAGAGCTGCCTGGGAAGAGATGAAGATGCTTGAAATCCTGGGAAGCAGAGGAAGGGTAAGGATGTGAGTTTAGGTTTGTCTGCAGGGAAAACTCTTCAGTGTTTTATTTCTTCTTTGAGTTATGCCACTAGCGCTGCTGCCAGATCTGCCAAGCATGCCATTGCTCACAGGCCACATCCAAAGAGAGGATCCAGGCTTCCTCTGGGGTTGCAGTGCTTCCTCCGGGGCTCTAGCACTTCCCTGGTGCAAAAAAAAGTCATCCTAGTCCAAGACAAGGGAAGTGATGCACTCTGGACCTCCACACTGATGAGACAAAGGCTTAATGCCTGAGCTCAGATATGACAGAATCATACAGAATCAGAGTGGCAGAGGCTGGAAGGGAATGTTGAATATCATACCACATGTATCACAGTATCACAGTATCACCAAGGTTGGAAGAGACCTCAAAGATCATCAAGTCCAACCCATTACCACAGACCTCAAGACTAGACCATGGCACCAAGTGCCACGTCCAAACGTGCCTTGAACACCTCCAGGGACGGTGACTCCACCACCTCCCTGGGCAGCCCATTCCAGTGGGGAATGACTCTCTCAGTGAAGAACTTTCTCCTCACCTTGAGCCTAAACTTCCCCTGGCACAGCCAAAGTGCAGCACCCTGCACTTGGATTTGTTGAAAGCCATCCCCTTGGACTCTGCCCATCTGTCCAGGTGCTTGAGGTCCTGCTGCAGAGCCCTTCTGCCCTCCAACCAACCAACATCTGCCCCCAGCTTGGTGTCATCTGCAAACTTGCTGGTGACTGACTCGATGCCCTCATCCAGATCATCAATGAAGATGTTAAAGAGGATGGGGCCCAGTACTGATCCCTGGGGGACACCACTAGTGAGCAGCCTCCAGCTGGATGTGGCACCATTCACCACCACTCATCTCTTCATTATGTATTTTCCACTCTACCAAGCTGATTTCTGTGGTGCACATTCTCTTTATATTGTGTTTTAACATGCAAGTGGGATAAGCAACTGGAGGGGACATTTACCTGTGTCACTGGAGAGAGCCATATGTCATTGCTGCTTCTCTGTTAAAAAGGACAACTTTGCAGTATTAAGGCATTTCATACCACAGTGGTAGAAAGCTACATGCAAGGTAGGATGATGAGGATTAAAGGGCTGGAGGGCTGCACTTTCTGTTAAGGATTTGCTGAAAAAGAAACTCTTGGCAATTAATAGATATTTTTGCAAATGTCTCATGAATTTTTTGCTGAGTTGAGTAATGATCCCAGTTGACAATCCCACAGAACAGTCTGGCCTGCAATCTTTACAGCTGGATTTGCAACTCTCTTTTTCACCACTTTCAGTGCTGCAGTGGTTCAGCCCCTGCCCAGTGTCTTTAAACCAATTGCCAATGTTGTTCTTCTCCAATTCCTCCAGAGAGCTCTCAGAAGCAGTTCTTGGATGACTTTGGAAGCCCTTGCTTTGAACCAAGCAAAACAAGCAAATTCTGACTTCAAAATGCTAATTTTTATTGCCAGTTAAGCCTTTGCAAAGTGATAAAGATTCAATTCTTGAAATACAAATGTAGCTAAGAAGCATGTTTGAAAAGGCACCGCATCTTAAATGGGAAGGCAACAGAAATGGTTCAAGGAAATCCCAACAGATGACTCCTTACAAGCAACCCAACCTCAGGAAATACCCTTTGTAATCACCTCTTCAGATAGCAAGGAAATGACTTCTAGGAAGGATTTATCTCCTTTCCTTTTCAGTACCCTAGATATTGAGAAACTCTTCCTGAGACTTGCAGTGGGTCCTACTTAAAGGGTAATTTATTGTCACTCCTAAGAGAGAATGCTGTAATTCACAAAATATTATTCATCAAAATGCTACAAAAAAAATGGCAGTTTTAGTCTGATCTTAATCTATAAAGCTTTTTGTCTATCTTTAAAGCTATGGTTATCTTGAAGTGCTTAGTCTCATATTCATTGCTTTTATAATTGGACAACATAGAACAATGGGAGATTTACTAGTTTATTAAGAACCAAAATGAATGTAATCCAATATCACCCTTTGTTGAAAGCCACCTACAAAAGAATTGCATGAGGATGTGAAATGAATAATCTTTCTTGGTTTTCTCCTCTTGAAATCACTATAGTGTCTTTCCAGAGCATAATACATAGCAATATGTTACAGAAAATTACTGCAAGTCTTACCAGGTAAGCAACTTCAGGAAATTTTGGGGAACTGGTGCAGCATATTTCTGATAAAGATTTTCACAGATGGGCTGATGGATGGAGCAATGTTTCCAAGGTGGGAAAATAAAATTTATGCCATGAAAGGTAGGGCAGTTCAGCACCAGGAAATAAACCTGAAAGAATTAGCTCACTTGACAAGATCTAAGTCATCCTCTTCACTAGTCTCATTAGTCCTATAAAGACCAACTGAATAATCAGCTCTGAGCAGGAGTCAAACCTTCAAGGATAAAAGCAATGAGAAAATGGGAACAGTGTGTCCCAATGATGTGTCAGAGTTTAAGTCAAGTAGTCAGACAAAGGGGTTTGATGCTTCCTTGCTATGGAAAGAACTTATTTTTCAAGACCTGTGTCCTTTCTCTGTCAAGAGGAAGCTGAAACAGGTTGATAAAAAGAATTCACAGATCCTGTTTCAGATAAAAATGAGCTTTGATTCTGCAGAGAGCTCAGAAAGTGTCTTTTCCTACCTTGGCTTCCTGAAGCCTGCTTCACATCAGAAGACCAATTTTTCAATTGCAGTGCTCTATCTCTCTTCAGTTATACCATTAATTACAAAACCTTCTTCCCTAGCCCTCATAGTGCTTTTTAAGAAGAAAGAAAATGCCCCTATGTCCATTTTACAGTCAGAGAAACCAAACTACAAAAAGACAAATGTTATCTATAGACTGAACCCTGAGATTGGATCAATGCAAACTACAAAGAACCATTGTTGCCCAATACAAGGAAAGGTCTGTTCTCTGGAGCAAGTGGTCACCAGAGATCTTCAGGTTTCATTGTGGTGTGTGTGTTGTTTCTTCAGCTGTAAATCTGTCCTTCTGACTGGGTGAACTTGTCAGCAAAGAGGTGTTGGGCAGGCAGTCGTGATCAAACCCATGCTCTGTCACACATGTGGGTATACTGCTACCTGAGAAGTCAATGGTAGAACAGGACCTGACTTCATTAGGTTCAGCTCCTCACCTCTAGAAGTGATCTCAACTGGTGCCATCTCTTGAGAGCTGCAAAAGAATAACAGGAAAGCCTCAGCATGCAGATTGCCATGGCTCAGCTTCTCCCAATGACTCTACCAACCTCTCCAGAGAGAGTGCTGGGTCATCTTATTTAGGCTGTGGTTTTCCCAGGAAAGGTTGTGCAAGATGATACCTGAGGTCCCTTCCAACCTGCTATTCTACAGTTCTATAATTTACACCTTGCAGAGTATCAGGCCAGTTTTTCTAAGAGCCTCAAAAGGAGACTATCACTTCAAGTTCCCCTCAGGCACATCGCATTTGAGATAATTTATCGAGTTAAACTTTATTCATTGGCTTAAAGAATAAATAAATGTTATTGTCAAACTCTCTGCTTTATTGCAGCAAATGGCAGGGCAGGATGTCAATTGTTCCTTTCCTCAGGACTTGTATGCTCTTCTGCTATTTCCCCATAGATGATACCTTATAAAGAGCAAAAAATGTAATGAATAAATTGAAAAAAAAAAAAATGCTTGTAGACCCAAAAGAAAGAATGCATCTATTATAAAATAAAATCTCCTTTAGTAGCTATTAGAATGCATTAAAAATATTCACGGGACTCTCCCCTCCAGTTATGTTGCAAAAGCCATGCAAATAATAATTGTGGCTAAGTGCACTACAGTGTCAGTCAATATTGTACTTCCCAAGCTAGTACTCATTATTCTTCATGGAACTCATGCATTTTGTGAAAGATCAAAAGATTTACATATCATATGGAGTGCTTTAGGGAGTGACTTGCTGTGCACTTTAAATGCACAATGTTCCACAGCCCTTTAAATACAGATTTCATTTCTCTCTTCAGTGTGATATTAAATTAAAAAAAAAAAAAAAAAAAAAGAAAGAAAAGGGAGTGAGAGACGAAATCAACTTAGGTAGCTTTGTTCGCATCATGAAATATAATTTTCATTTGGTTCCAATACAGAAGTTTAATATTTTTATGGGATTTTTATTGAATAATCTGCTGGGTTCAGCACTGGCCTTTGCTCAGGAATGAGATGAAAGAAATCAATTTTTTTTTTTTTTTTTTATGAGCACTGCAGGCAAAATCATCTGCTCTTCCATGCCCTGGAGAAGGGGACAGACTCTGACACGCCACTTGGCCTCCTTCCACCGCTGGCTTCCCAGCAACCTCCCCCAGTTAGACTGGGCTGTGGTTGTGGGTGGAGTGGAACAGCAAATGAAGGAGCTGCAACAAATTTCCTTAGTGCAAGGAAGAAAGGAAATGCTATGATTGCTGTGCAGCTCAAGGCTGTGGGAGACAAGGCAGCATCATTCTGCCCCAGCCTGCTTGCACACCCTTGGGTGAGCCACTGCACACAATTTTCTCTGTGTAATGCAGAGAAAAAAAGCATTCTCTTACCTTGCCAGGATGTTTGGAGGATAAAGAAATACATTAAGGACAGTTGAATGGTCAGTTACTATGGTAATACAGTTACATGGCTCTGGAGAGGGGCTTTGAGGCCATATTTGCTGTCTGTAACTTCAGACATTTGTGCTCCTGAGATCTACCCTTGAGTTGTGTGCATTTGTGAAAGGATCATCTGCTTAGGCTAGTCTCAAACCTTCCATCTACTTTCTCTGCCCCTATGGTTGTGCTATGGAGCCAAAGATGGGGTGCAAGCCCTGGGGACATGGGAGGTGTCAGGCAGGGCACTTGCCTAGGTGTGTCTCAAGAGCCATAGACAGTTTAAGATGCACTCCTGGGAGATAAGGGGATACACTAAGGTTGGGACTACTCCTAAAAATATTTTTTTCAGAATGGGCTTTGTGACCAGAGAGGCACCATAGCTGAACACCAATTTGGGGTGGTTTACAAAGGAAGGATTAAGAGGACAAGTCTGCACCATCCTTGGTCTGCTCACCAGCAATGAGAGAAGTGGGGCACCAACCAACAAGCCTACCTACACTAGTGAGGAAATGTGCCCCTGCTTCTCCTCCAAAAGAAGAAAAGTGAGGTTTCTGAACAAGTGATTATTCCTTTATTTCTATGGAAGAAATTTTTTCATAAATAGGAAATCTACCCAATTTGTTTGCTTCTGGTACATTCTGCATTGTTTTCTGAATGAAGCAAATGGAAAACCTCTTTAATGAAGCATAACTATGTTGTGATTAGGGCTTATTCTCTCTAAATATTTACTTGAATAACATTTTCTCAGGATGAACAGACCATAACCCATGAATCTGGTCTCAAAGTCAGCAAGATTAATAGAAAAGATGAATTTTCTGGTTGTCTGAGGAGAATCATAGAATGGTCTGGATTGGAAGGGACCTCCAAAGGTCATCTAATCCAACCCCCTCTGCAGTAAATCTAATCCAACCCCCTCTGCAGTAAACAGGCACATCCTTCACTAGATCAGGCTGCCCAGAGCCCTGTTGAGCCTCACTTTGACTATCCCCAGGGATGAGGTTTCAACTACCTTCCTGGGCAACCTGTTCCAGTGTTCCAATACCCTCATGGTAAAGAACTTGTTCCTAACATCTAAACTGAATCTGCTCTTCTCTCATTTGAAGCCATTGCTCCTCATCCTATCACTTACAGACCTTTGTAAGCAGTCTCTCTCCAGCCTTCAGGTAATGGAAGACTGCTATTAGGTCTCCCCAGAGCCTCCTCTTCTCCAGGCTGAAGATCCCCAGCTCCCTCAGCCTGTCCTCATAGCAGAGGTGCTCCAACCCCCTGTTCATTTTCATGGACCTCCTCTGCACCTGCTCCATCAGGTCCATGTCCTTCCCTCATCAAGGGCTCCAGAGCTGGATGCAGTACTCCAGTCAAGGTCTCATCAGAGCAGAGTCAAGTGGCAGAATCATCTCTGGATCTGCTGGCAGCACATCATTTGAAACAGCCCAGGATGTGATTTGCCTTCTGAGCTGCAAGTGTACACGGTCTGCTCATGTCCAGCTTCTCATCCATCAGCACCCCCAAGTCCTTTCCCATAGGGCTGCTTTCTATCACCTCCTCCCCTAGCCTGTATTGATAGCAAGGATTGTTGCAGCCCAGGTGCAGAACCCTGCACTTGCTCTTGCTGAACCTCATGAGATTCATCTGGGTCCACCTCTCCAGCTTGTCCATGTCTCCCTGTGTATGACATCCCATCCCTCTGGCATATCAACAGCTTGGCATCATATGCAAACTTGCCAATGGTGCACTCAGTCCCACTGTCTATATCATTGATAAAAATATTAAACACTTCAGCATGGCCAAGTCAGAGACTTTTCTCATTATTTATGAGATCCAGTCAGAGAGTTTTCAGGAGTCTGTAGCTTTCTTATTCTGATAGACATTTGAAAGATCAGAGAAAAATAACTGTCTTCCCCTCACTGCTTAGCACAGGAACAGGGGCAGAGTAGCAGGAATTTCTGTAAAACATCCTTACTGTTTTGGAGCAAGGAATCTTGCAAGTCCTACCAAAGTACAACCATTGGTTCTTTTACCTGCACCTGCAAATAAAATCAGAGTAAGTCATGGATATGGATACTAATCCTGGCCTAAACCATCCAGAAGAATAGGTGTTTGGGAAAAGAAAAGGGTAATTAGAGCAAAGGGTGTTTGGGAAGTTAGTGCAAAAAGGAAAAATAAATTGTCTTGGACATAGTTGGTCCTCTGCCAACATGTACAGTCTGATGTTTTTTCTCTCTCATTCAAAAAGCACAGATTTGTGTTTCTTTAATAAATGATCTTCATTCTTAAGAAGGGTCCTGTAATGAAGGAAAGGAGGAAAAAGATTTTTTGTTTAGCCATTGTTAACTCGGTTACAGTCAGATCCAGAAACCCCATCTCATGCAAGATCCCAAACAACAGGAGTGAGTATCTGCTCCAGAAGGCTTACCACATGGTGAGGGAGGGCCCACAAAACAGGTAGGACACTATAGTGTCATTAGTTGGGAGCTCAGATCTTTCCATCTCTGTCTACACAGAGCAAAGCAATGATAGCTTGCAGAGAGATATCACCTTCAGGGCTAATCAACTGTCATGGATAAGGATATCTCAGAAATATGCATAAATAGACAGAAGAAGATTAATTTTCCTCACAAACACTTAACAGAAAAAAATCTTCCCAGGAAGAAAAGAACCTCCCTGAGAAAAGCATTAGCTCCTTGGTCCAGGGGAGTTTTTGATCATACACAGATTTTGGAATTAAAAAAAAAAAAAAAAAAAATCATGACAACAGATGATTTTGTCAAACAGAAAAGCAATGAAGCTGCTGCAGTGGTACAGACACAGCAGTGCACTGCAGCTCAGGTGTCTCCTGGCCTGCCTAGTGTTCACCTGGTAATTCTCCCCCTTTACTCTGCNAAGCTGGGGAACGTACAGGAATTACTTGGTCAACAATTAAATCCTTCAGAATTTAGTTCCTCATTTTAACTTTCAAAGCTCTTGAAAAGACAAGCTTAGCTTTGGATGTGCCTCTAGGTCTTACTGTGGACAAGCAGTGGATGTACACTGTGGCCCTTTTACAGGGCTTTGGTGATGCAGACCAAAGGAAAGTCAGGAAGAACTGAGATGTTATGATCCAGGACACTTAATGGTCCTTGGGCACTTAAGGAGGAAGATTATCTAAAACAGATTCTCATTACTTTATAACTTCATTTTCTCTCCATTCCTTGTTTGTATAGAGGGGACTTTTAATTCACAAAAGATTGGCTTTGAAAAGAGAAATTTCCCTTCCAGCTCTGAGCTCTCTCGGTCCTTATTGGGTATCATCAAGTCCTCCAGAATAGGTACAAAGCATTTGGAAATACTTCCCTCTAGCATTCTGCCATTACAGTTCCACCTCACCACCTGTCTAGCCTACTTAAACTTCCAAATTGCAGCTCCACTCCCATTGTAAACTCCTCAGATCTGAGCTCTGCAGTTCCAAAGATTCCTAGATGGACAGGCAGGAGAAGTGTAAGGTTAACTAACTGGTTTTAAAAGATAAAATTATTATTCTGTAAGAAAAAAAAGAAACAAACCACAACAACAAGAGAGGCACAAAATAATAACCTACCAGATTTCACAAGGCAATTGCCAAAAATCTTTACAGTGATTCATTGTCTTCATACGAGCTGCAGATCCCAGCCCCTGTTTTGGGCTCTGCACTGCAATATTGGGCTAGAAGGAACTAAGGATAAAAGAAGCACAGAAATGTAAAGGCTGAAATTAAAGTGGACGAGCAGTGGGAGCGTGGCAGTAGTGGTGTTAATGCTGGAGTGTTCCCTGGGAGTGTGAAGCTGGCAAATGTAGTGGACACCCAGATATTTGAAATGCAGCCAAATAATTTGGCACATCTCTAACTGGCACAAAGCAGTCTTGGTAGAGCTTCCTACTGCTGCTGGCACTTTTACAGCTGTCTTTCTTCATCTTGCTCTTCCCCTTGCAACAGCTACTCAACAGGTGTTTCCACAGACACAGTGTGTTTGGCAGCTGTAACCCTTCAATATTATTGCTGGAATACATTTTTCTCCCTCCCAACAGCATCACTTGGGTCCATTGCCCAGAGGCCAGCATGGCAACAGGGACAGCTGACCAACTGGATTTGGGAAAAGGGGGATGTGTTTTTTGGGCAGCCAGATGTAAGAGTTGGTAAAGCAGTCAGAGAACAATGCTTGGTGTGGCCCTGGGAAGCTGGCCTGATGCTTTGCAGAAGTTTATCTGGAACACATCTTCTGCTCACATAGGTCTTCCCTGGTTTTCATGTTCTTTCCCCAGAACCTCTTGGTCCCATGTCCATTTTCTTCACTGCAAACAAGTCCCCAAACCTTTCTGCTTTCTATCCTTGATTTTTCGTAAGGATCGAGTGTTTCTTTGGATTTTCTTTACCCAACTCTACTCAGCCTTCAGTCCAAATGCTCTTAGAGAAAAAGATATGAGAGCTCAGATCCCACAAGAAACTTGGGAACTGCAAGATTTTCAGTCATAGAAAGTCACTTTGGAGTACCTGAGAAGATTAAAATTAACAATTGTCATGTTTTCTCTTCCCCCTTCCCCCCCCCCCCCCT
>WBNM01041510.1:164037-178347 GCA_013399055.1 Ramphastos sulfuratus
ATACTTTTAAAACATCTTCTGGCAGTAATTAATTACCCCTTCCACAACACCACCAAAAAGTATTTTTAAAAAATGGATCTTTTACTGATGTATATACACATGTGCACACATAGGAAAACATAAGAGTGACCATGCTGGTTCAAGCTGAAAAGTTTGTCAGCCTCATCATTCTGTCTCCAATAAGCTACAGAAAGCAAATGGCTAAGGGCAGGTTTAGGAACCAGCCTGATGTTTCCATTAGCACATTTTCCCACTGTGCAAAAGTTGCAGCTGATACACTTCCAGAGCACGTGGAAGATGATGCTTGATGCTTAATAACTCCCAAACAACTTTCTTGGTGTGAATTTGTCTGCTTCCTTTTTCAACTTACAGGATCAACCAGATCCTCTAACAAGGAGTTTTGCTGCTTTGCAACAGTGTGCAAAGAACCCCTCCTTTCTGTTTTATTTTGCACATGTGACCCATGAGTTTTGCATAATGTCTCTAATCTTGTATTGGAAGAGAGGTGGAAAAATTAGTTTCTGTCTCTCCTCAGTTCTACAGCAGCCATAATTTCATAGGTTTGATTTTACCATTATGTCCTCCCTCCATCAGCCTCCCCTTTCCACAGGCCTTCAGAAATGCAAGTATGGAAATATCCCAATGGATCTTCAGTCTCTTCCCTCCCCAGAACATCTCGTTGCTCTGCAGAGTCTGAACAATAGTTCTGGTCCCTATTTCACCTCTATTTATATACCAAATAGAATCATAGAACCATAGAAAAGACCTTCAAGATCATCAAGTCTGACTGCCAACCCATCACCACCATGCCCACTAAACTATGCCCCTTCAGTGAAAGGGCATTCAGACTTTCATTTCATGTAATATTTGTGCCCTGACTACATGGTTTGTGAATGCCTCTGGGAATGGGGATTCAATCACCTGCCTGGGGAGCCTGTCGAGTGTTTGATAACCCTTGCAGCAAAGAAGTTCCTTTTAATATCCAGTCTAAACCTTACATGATGCAATTTGAGGCCATTTCCTCTAGTCCTATCACTTGTTATTAGGGAGGGGAGATCAACACCCACTGCACTCGAACCTCATTTCAAGGAGTTGTGGAGAGCAAGAAGGTTTCCCCTCAGCCTCTGTTCCAGCATGGGACATGAGCATACCCACTTTTGGAGGACAGAATCGACTCTTACCCCTTTCCAGGAGTGAGAATGAGGATACTGCACAGACAGCAAACCGAGTCCTGGGCTGCAGCAAGAGCAGTGTGGCCAGCAGGGCAAGGGAGGGGATTCTACTCTTTTACTCTGCTCTCCTTAGAACCCATCTGGAGTCCTGTGTGCAGTTCTGGAGCCCCCAACAGAAGAAAGACATGGAACTGTTGGAGCGGGTCCAGAGGAGGCCANTATACAAGTTAAAGGTAATACAGAAACACAACACCCCTCCCAGAAATCAGAGTCCCCAGGAGGAGCTCCCAACCACCTTTCCACCTTCTTTCCAGCCCTCTACCTTACTTCAGGGTCTGGCTTACATGCAAGGTGAGTTTGGAGGACTGGTGAGGGGAGTTAGAAGCAGAGTGGTTAGTTAGGTTACACAGCAGAGAGGCCAGCAGACACACACCAGCAGCTAGAGAGAATGAGACTCCCTGTCTTATCTATATTCATGTCCTTGTTTTTATCCATCTCAGCAAGCCTATGAGTGAAGCAGACATCACCATTGCTTGCTTTTCACAGCCTATAACATAAATTTTTTTTCATTAAAATATTCCAGTTAGCCTCAAACCAGCACAGCACCTTGTAAGACTTGTTCTTTAGACCTGTGTCTCTATGTAGACCCACACCTGCTGACCTACAGCTACGGCAATTGAAGACCACACCTGGTGGTACCCCTGCCAATAAAACAAGGCACAAAAATCTTTGTCCAGAGCATCATAAGCACTCACTTTCTGATTAGGGCCGGAAGGCCACAAGGCTGTTAAAGCCCTCTTTCCACTCTCCCCAATGTTGCCATTAATATGTAAAAGCTTAAGCTTGCTAAAGGGATTATTTCCCACCCTATCTGATTGTAAACTGGCATTTCAATGATTACATGTATCTTTTTGTCATTTCCTCGTAAAACATCTTATTCTTGAACAGTATAATTGGCCTCTTACTAATGTTTAATGAATGATTAAATCAGCATAAGTGCAACATACAGCTCTCCGTGGAAAGCATGTCTGCAACCTCCAGAGCCACAGAAATGGTTTTTTTTTTCTTTGCAATATAGGTTTTTAATCCTTCTAATTTCTTGATTATAGACTTTCTGGTATAGTTTGCATTAAGTACATGGGGAAGGAAACGTGAATTTTCCTGTATGAGCTCAGGAGCAGTTCAGTCACTTACCGTTCTGTATTGCAATCCCTAACCTATGTATTAACTGTATTAACTATGTATTAACATGGGTTTAAACTGGCTGAGGGAAGATTTAGACTGGATGTTAGGAGGAAGTTCTTTCCAGTGAGGGTGGTGAGGCACTGGAACAGGTTGCCCAGGGAGGTTGTGGCTGCTCCCTCCCTGGAGCTGTTCAAGGCCAGGCTGGATGAGGCCTTGAGTAACCTGTGCTAGTGGGAGGTGTCCCTGCTTATGGCAGGGGGTTGGAACTAGATGATCCTTGAGGTCTCCTTCCAACCTTACCATTCTATGACATTTCTATGATTAACAACATCTCCGTGGTTTTCATTTAAGTGTATTACATAATCTTTCCCAAATTAAAAGCCAATTAAAATCACATAATTGCAGTGCTCAGACAGGCAAGTCCTTGTAGAGATGGCCAAGCAAGGACACTTCTTTGTACTGACACATAGCATTAACCACCCTCACAGAGAGGCTCTATTTTTTGCCAAGAAGTCCAAGTGACATAAAGCAACAAATATTCAACTGACTGTAAAGAGAAATTGAAAGGGATTTCTTCAAAGGAGGGAGAACACAAATTCAGTTTGCTGAAGATATGGGCTGAGAGGTATTCAGAACAAGTTGAGATCTTATGGAAACATGATGATGAGCTCAGGAGTCACAGATCATAGCATCATATTGTTTTGGGTGGAAAAGACCTCTAAGATCAACAAGTCCAACCATCAACCAAGATGTAAAAATAGTTTAAGTTCACATTTAAAAAGGTTACTGACAAAATCTAGACACCTAAAGCTGAGATATGCTATCACTGGTGTGCCTACAGAACCTCAGCATCCTGTGGCTGTGGAAAAGCCAAGAGCAGTCCTACAGCATATCTGGGTAGATAAAGACAATAAAGTTGATGAAGTGTCTCTCCAGGGACACTGGTAGAGCAGAGTGTCTCAGTCAGGAGAAATCCTCCCATGTCAGTAAGAACAGAGAGTCAGGGAGATGGGAATTTAAATCTTCCAAGAGAAGATGCAAAAATATTCAACTTTCCCTGTAGGAATATGGCAGGGAAGTAAGCACAACAAAGCAAAGAAGCCTACTTAGACAGAAAACTGGCATTAGCACAAGAATATACCAGAACAAGCCAAATAGTTTCAGGGTGGGAGTTAAGTTACAGCTCCCAAGCTCTAAGGTGTTGAAGCAGCTCTTTGACAGGCGCTGCAGGGCCAAGAAAATGCATGGGATTTAAACTGAAGCTGGAGATGTTTTTGAGGGAGACTGGAGGTCAATTTTCCCACCAAAGCCACTATCTATATGGCTCAGAAAAAAGGTTTGTCTACAAGATCAGGAAGCAAAACAACACTGCATAACAGCATTCTGGAGACTTGCAGAGCGGGCACCACGCTGCTGAGCTGATTAAGTTCTAACTAGGCTGAAGACACAGCCCACATTCAGACATAGCAGAGCTGAGTAGCTGAACCCTCCACCATCCTTCAGGCACATAGAATCATAGAATCATTTCGGTTGGAAAGACCTCTAAGATTATCAAGTGCAACCATTATCTAACTCTACCAAGTCTAGTGCTCAATCATGTCCCTCAGCACCACATCTCTGTGTCTTTCAAACATCTCTAAGGGTGGGAGTTTAACCCACCTCCCAAGAGAGCCTGTTCCAGTGTCGAGGGAAGAAGTTTCTTCTAATATCCAACCTAAACCTCCCCTGGCACAACTTGAAGCCATTTCCTTTTGCCCTGTCACTTGTCACAAAGGAAAAGAGACTAACACTCACCTCACTACAATCTCCTTTCAGGTACTTGTAGAGAGTGAGGTGTTCTCCCCTCAGCCTTCTCTCTTCTCCAGAATTTTGATCCACATGCCATGTGATCTGTTCTGTTCCAGGGGCATTTAGATAACACCAGGTGACAGCCAAGGTTTATATGGGGTTCTCAACATTCATGAGAGCTCAAGTTCATCAAATGGAACCCTCAAAACCTTATTTAAGAGTAACACTGCTCCAAAGGACACTCTTCTAAGCACAATCTGCTGCCTGGCTTTTCACCACGAATTTGTATGAGTACTTGCTCATAAGTTACTGAGCAAGAGTTAACTTATACCAACAAAGCTTTCCAAATGCTCGTGCAGTCAAAATGGGGGCCAGCAGGCTCAAAGAAAAATTAATATAGGCAATTGCTTTAAGAATTACCACTGCTTTCTCCCAAGTAGCTCAAGCTAGGCTGCATAGATAAATTGGATGTTATGAAAAATTTTCTTTTTGGGAAGAGTAGTCAGGCATTGGAATAGGCTGCCCAGGAAAGTGGTAGAATTTTTTGGAGATGTCCAAAAAACATGTAGACCTGGCACTGAGGGATATGGTTTGGTGGGCATGATGGTGTTGGGTTGACAGTTGGATTTAGTGATCCAAGAGGTTTTTTCCTACCAAAAGGATTCTATGACTCTGTGAATATTTAAACAGACGTATGATGGTGTGCTGGTTTAAGGCTAATTGGAATATTTTAATGAAGAAAACTATACTGTAGGCTGTGAAAGGAAAAACAAGGGTGATGTCTACTTCACTCATNCTAGTGTTGGACAATGAAGGCCAGCAAACTGTCTGAAGATATCCTCAGCTCTCTCTGGACTTGTACTCAAGAAATATCTGTACTGAATCTACAAACAAGAAGGAAGAGGTTTTTTATCCAGCCAGTCCAGTGCAATGCTCAAATGCCTTTTTCCTTCTGCTCTCCAGCAGCTGCAGTTATTCCTCATATGTGTCTATGGCATAACTTCCCCAGTCAGGACTCTTTCTGACCATTACCCAGCATGTTACCTTGTCCATGGAGGCCATCAAACAGGAATTCTGTCCTGCAGCCTGCTTTACCATGCAACACTTCCATCTCTTGCAGTGCACATCCACTTCTGGACTTAAGGCAGTGAAAAAGAAGACGAGTGGCCTCTTTCAGTGATAAATGCAAACAAATCAGAAGAAGAAAGCTACAATAACTCATTGAGATGATAAGATAACATCTTACAGAAGACATTAGTATCTCAGGAAAAAAAGCAAGAAATTAGGATTCAGAAGGGACATGGCAGCGTTATTGGGAAGAATATGATCCAATTAGGAATTCAATACTTCATTCAGCTAAAACTTATTTTTAAAAAACTACACCTGAGCTTGGCAAACACTTCTCTGATCTTCACATCCAGTTTGAAAAATCACTGCGGGGGCAGGGAGGGAATGTTATAGGACCACAAGCAGGTGGACTTGCCATTGGCATAGAATCATAGAATAGTAAGGTTGGAAGGGACCTCAAGGATCATCTAGTTCCAACCCCCTGCCNCATTGGATTAATAGAATGCCCTACCCACCAGCAGGAGCAAGTGTTACAGCTCTCAGCAAAACCAGACTGATTTTATTAATCGACATTATAAGGAAGAAAAGGCAGGCACTGAAATACACTGGTTAAGATGTGAGAAATAATAAAAAGCCCAAGCAAGAAACTCAGATTAAAAATACTTTAACCAAAATGCAAGGAAAACATACCAGTCAAAACCTCTGTGAATATCTGGCCAACCTGTCTGATGTCAATCTTGCAAGACCACAGGGTGAAGTTAGCATTTTAGTTTTCATCATGATCCCAAGTTGTTTTTTAAATTATAAACAAACCCACAGTATTTTCTCACTCTCACTTTGTCCTTCCATTCCTGTCTCTGACAATTCAGCACTGGGTGCTGGGGCTGCCTAAGGTCTGCTCTGTTTCATAGGGATTCTAAGAGATAGTGATATGTCCAAGAAAGAAATTCCTGGGAAAACATCAGGTAGAGAATTAGAGTTGAATATCTGAATAACCACCTTGCCAGCGAAAGAGAGGCAAGATGCCTTATTTACATTTAATATAAACCCAGGGAAACCAATCCTGTATTTCAGGAAAACAGTGTTAATAAAAGAAATTGTGCAGTGTCAAATACTTTCAAGCATTCACTGGTCTGTCACTAAGAAAATCCTCATCAGCCATGTTTGAGAGCTTCACATGAACCATAACAGCATCTACTAAGATGTTCTGTTTGCACTCTGTGCCACAGTACAGTGGTTTCAGTCAACACAGATACCTGGAGACAACTGACTTCAAACATTGTTTATTGAGCAAACATCTACCATACAGCTCAAAAGACAAAGAAAGGGAAGAGAAAAAGATGGTTCATATCCCCATGAATGTGACTCAGGAGCAACACAAACCAGCCAAGGACATTGAAGAGTCAAAGGCATTTGTCTAATGGAACAGGCTAAGGATAAAATGCCTGGTGTACCAAAAACTAGAACCAGAAGTGGGCTTGGATGTCTAAATTAAGAGCCCTGTCAAGTTGGTGCTTAGCTCTCAAGATAATTTAATTATCTGGATGCTCTGCTTTCTACCAGAAAAATCTTCACCTGAACTTCAGCTGCTGGGCATTCATCTACATACCCAGGTCTTGCAAAACACTGGTGGGATTCTCAGATGGATTATTCTAGAAACTATATTGGTAGGCTGTACCTAATCAAACATAAAAGGGAAGGGACATGCTAGTTGATAAAATGTTCAGTTGCATCACTTCAGATTTCTCACATGTCCTGTAATCATGCCCCTTGTGTAAAATTCAAATAGAGAAAACAGCTCCAGACTGCATGTTGAAGGTACTAATTTGCCAGATCTGAAGGAACATATTTATGTGGAGCAGAAGAGTTTATGTAACAGACTAAAGTCCAAACAAGTCCAATGGCCAGATTTTACTTCCAGAAAGGTGTCTTTCTGAGTTCAAAGCCCTGATTGTTCTCACAGCTTAGGTAAATGTTCCCACATCCACCCAGTCACCTTTCTGTGTGTTGTGTGGGAAGAGGTTATCCTGCCCCAGTACCTAATGTCAAAAGAACAAACTACTTCCAAGACCCCTCACAGCCCCTTCTAACACAACCTACCATCTCCCTGTTGCTATCAACAATTAATATTGCCCCAAAAGACCTCACTCATATCCTACCTGTTGCAGTTCTGTACACACTTTCTTCAAAGCTGCTCCTCATGCCTCCAAGGACATTCTTCACGTGCATCCTGTTTCTCACCATCCTTCCCAAATCTCTGCTCTGTGCTTTGGTAAGCCCAAACTGTTTGACAGCTCCCAGACTGCTGTATGTCTGGGATGTATGTAGTTGATGTCAAATGTGTCAGACAACACTGTCCCCTTCTTATTTCCACCCCTCTATGATCCTCTCTCCTCTACTCTCCTCCACCAAGGTTATCAGCTCCTTGGAGAAGGCATAATCACTTTGTTCTGTACTGTACAACACTCTCTGATTTTGAGAGCCTGCAATATTGTACCTGAGTAACAAAAGTGGAGCTGAGCTTGAGTCCTTTCCTACTTCCCACATTACAGCTTAGTAAGACTTCATCACATCATGTATACTTGGGACATTTCCAGCTTTGAGGTTCAAAGGCTGCATCCCTGCATCCCTGACTCCATCTTGGTGTGTGAATTGGATGCAAATCTTCCTTCCCTGAACCTCACTTCTGCTGCAAAGAACCACAGTACATACCTGTACCATTTGATGACTCCCTAGTTAAAACCATTCAGAGAAGAGGATTTGTGGGACTGACTTATTTCTCATCCCAGTCACCACCTACCTGAGCTTTAGAAGAAAGATCTGGTCAGATAATCTGCCCTTGGCTCATTCTCCAGCCCTTTTCCTCACATGTTTTAGGCTCAGGTCTGCTTAAATTATGCAGAAGGGTTGTGCTGTGTAGCAAGCTTCTATGAAAGGGACACCATGTCTTCTCAGTCATGGCAACCTCTTGATCTTTAGCCTCAGTGGTTTAGTTTCTAAACAACTCACCTTCCTTAAGTATGCAATCATATCACTCCTGTGAGAGGACACATTGCTGTTATCGTGTTGCAAAGCCCAGTGAAGGAACAAGAGACAGACTAAAAGGTCTCTCAAACTTGTTGTGGCCATTGTAGAATGATTTCCAAGGTGTTACAGGTAGTGCTGTTGATATGACTTATGTGGAGAGGTACATGGTACAGTAAAGCCCTCCTCTGGAAACATCAGCCCCTCTAATGATCAGGTCAATCCTCTTTTGTTTACAACAAACAGCAGGGTCTGGAAAAAGAACTGGAAGTGGAGCCAAGATTGTATTTGTGGGACACTAGAAGGAAGACTGTGAAAGAGAAGGGTGTGTGCAGAGATAGCCATGAGGCAGAAAGGGAATACAAAGCTTTTCTGAGGTTCCCCACGTGATGATGGCTAAGGCTGTGTGACTGGAGCACCTTCTGCACTGCACATTAGAGGGAGGGAAAATGCAAGAGTGAGACCAAACTGGGCGATAGGTCATGAAAGAGAAGAACGGTATCTTATCCTCCACTCATGTGCAGGCAGTGGAGATGCTGACATCTCACTCTGCTCTGGAGGCTGGGTACTGCATCTCCTCACTGCCTAATAGTTCTCACAGTTGGTCACTATTGGTGAGCAAGTGCTAGCAGTTGATCTGTGCATGGGACTACTTCGTATCACAGAATCACAGAATTAATCAGGTCGGAAAAGATTTTCAAGATCATTGAGTCCAACCCACTACCCAACACCTTCTAATTGATTAAACCATGGCACTAAGTGCCTCATCCAGCCTCTTTTTAAACACCTCCAGGGATGGTGACTCCACCACCTCACCAGGTAGCCCATTCCAATGCCAATCACTCTTTCTGTGAAGAACTTCTTCCTAACATCCAGGCAAAATCTGCCCTGGTGCAGCTTGAGGCTGTGTCCTCTTGTTCTGTCACTGGTTGCCTGGTAGAAGAGATCAACCCCCACCTGGCTACAACCTTCTTTCAGGTAGTTGTAGAGAGCAATAAGGTCTCCTCTGAGCATCCTCTTCTCCTTCCTTCCCAGGGAGGGTACACCCTGCTTCCTTCTCAGGGCAGGAGAGCTGGCATGGCAGAGCCATCACAGATGGGTGAGCAAAAGCACATCTGGCAGGGCAGCTTGCATTTAGACAATTAAATAGCCTGCCAGCAGCCATGCTTCTTGGAAGTGAGCGTGCAGTAAATATTTCACCAAATCTTGCCCATGGCCACTAAGTAGTGGCAAATGCTTCTGTAACAAAGGCTTGGTATCTGGACCTCAAATCTCATCAATCCCAAACTTCTGCTTTGCTCCCCACAACTCATCTTCACCCTAGTAAAATTGTTTTAGTGGCATTAAGACAATGCAGCTGTACCCACATCCTGCAGTTATTTTTATTATTTCTGCTTTCATTCTCAAGGTTTTATTGTTTCTGGAGAATTTAATTTCAGAAGAAGGCTTAGTTTCTGTTTCAAATCAACAAAACCCTCCCCAAAACTGTGCCTTCAGTGAAAGGAAAACTTTCCCTGCCAGAATTAAGTAGAGGTGGTAGAAAGGAGGATATTTGAACAAAGAAAGCAGGAGTGATCACTACTCCATCGCTGGAGCACACAGGGTAAGGAGAGAGAGGAATGGAACAGCAGCAGTGAGAAATACACATGCATATTCAGCCCCTTTGTCAAAAAACCTTGTGCTGCAGCATTTCAATTAACAAAGTAGGATGGTTTACCTGATAAAATGCTCCCTGTGTGAGTGTAATTACATATTTATGCCCCACAGAGATTTTTTAATTTCTCTTCAGTTTGTTTGCCTTGAAAGTATTTGTCACTGGAAACGTTCTTGATGTGTAATCTTAAGGCAGGGTTGGCCAAATGCGTGGTTTGTTTTCAGTTTAGATTTACTTTGCTGAAGAAGGACTGGAAGAAAATGCATCTTTTCAGTGCAAAGAAAAAAAAAAATCAGTAAGAAAGGCAATATATCAACCAGCAGCTGAAAAAAAAATGCACTCAAGCGATGCCTGTCTTTTTTTTTTTTTTCCCCTTTTCCTCTTCTCTCTTACTTGAAGTATATTCTCAGGTGCTTAAAATAGCTTCTTGTTCTGCCACTTTCATTTTGTCTTGCTCCCCAAAACCTGCCTCTTGTGCTTCCAAAGATATTGCAATGAATAGGCAGATTTTTAGTTATCAGTTTCCTATCATTTGAATCTCTGCCCTGGAATCTTGGTGCTGAGCACCAGCCTACCTCCAGCAAGGCATTACAGATGTGCTTAAGCCTAAGCATGCAAGCAATTGCATCATGCTTGATAGGCTTCATGTTTACACTCCTCTGAGTACTCTGGTGGGTCAGGGCCTGGCAGAGTAGGACTGCTGTAAATTCATTGTTGCCATTTTGCTTAGCTGTAGAAAAGCACAGCTCATAGAATCATGGAATTAGTTTGGTTGGAAAAGACATTTAAGATCATCAAGTCCAACTATTAACCCAGCACTACCAAGTCCATCACCAAACCATGTCCCTCAGCACCACATCCACACAGCTTTTAAATATCTTCCCAGGTGACAACTCCACTACTTCCTTGGGAAGCCTGTTCCAGTGTTTGACAGATAACCCTTTCATTAGGGAAATTTTTTCTAATGTCCAACTTCAGCCCCTCTTTGGGCAACTTGAGGCTGTTTCTTCTTGCCTTATCACTTGCTCTTTGAGAGAATAGACTGCTCCCCAGCTCCCTACAACCTCCTGTCAGACAGTTGTAGAGATTGAGAAGGTATTCCCTCAGCCTCCATTTCTCCAGACTAAACAACCTCAGACAGTTAAGGCTTTGGAGAGCTGCTTGAGTGGTTAGTGAAGAGCAGAACAGCAGTTCCCATCAAAATCTAGTCTGTTATCATTGAGTTTCTTCCTTATTTTCCCTGAATTTCTTCAGAAAGGATGGGAAAGGATCCAAAGTACAAAACTGCTCAAGTTTTTGCTGGAGAATAGCACAACGAAAGATCATTGCTGGCTGTAGAGGTCAACATCCAAGAGATTATTAGAGAGGTTTTCTCAAGTCATAGTCACCACCACATGAATCATTTCACTGAGGATTATGCCAGTTTAACCTTACCAGCAGGGAACGAGGTTGAAAGGCATCAGGAGACAAGTCTGCAACTGCATCACCTTCCTAGAGATATGTTGCACTGCATCACCTTCCTAGAGATATGTTGCACTGCATCTTCAAATGGCATAGGAATGATTCTGTTGGGGCAAGCAGAGGTTCCAGCTCTGGAAATGACAAATACCCATATTCAATTCCTAGACCTGACAGCAATTTCTGACACTGGCATGGCTGAATTCATCTTACAGGCCTGGCAGAGATAAACGGAGCCATGAAGCTGGCTTTGCTTCTTCCTCTCAGATGGATCCCGGAGGGTCGTCAGTAGCATCTGTTCTGTCTCTTCAAGGATGCAGAAGGCGGGCTGGTGTCTTCTTTTTACTACCAGGTTGCGTGAGAAATCCAGGAGTGAGGCTCAGAGATGTTCTTTGACTTCGGTGCCTGCCAAACTGTGACACTTCCCTATCACAGCCAGAATTGTCTCTTCTCCCCCAGCTGTCCTGATGCCCATGAAAGACAAGCTCGTAGATGAAAGACAAAGAAGCTGGCTAAGGCCCAATACATGGTCATGGGAACTGATGTTTGGGATAAGAACAACATGCAATACCCTAAAATCTCAAGGCCTTTGGCATGCCACTAGGATGCCAGTGATCTATTACAGCTCCTATGCATTGCAGAAAGGAGGGGGTTTTTGCTCATCTTTGGTTACTTGAGAAATGTAAATTTCCTTTCAGATACTTTGCTGCATCAGTGTTTGATACCTGTTCCACACAAGAATGATTGCCAAAATCCAAGAGAAAACTGATATGGTTTGACATACAACAGAGAGCATTCTGCTGCTGCTGCACAAGTTTGCTGCAGCCCTTTAAATGAGGTGCTAACCTGTGAAGCATTCACTGGGCCATTCCCATGCCAGACAGAGTCAGATAATATAGTTAGGTAATAATTGGGCATGATGATCTAAAAGATCTTTTCCAACCAAAATGAATCTGAGATATCAGCCCTGTAACCCAAGATGCAGCATAAAATAGCTCACAGGTGCACAAAGCCAGCTCAGAAAAATGAGTGTGCTACACCCTGGCTTAAGCTTTCTCCATCCTGCTGGGTGAGAGGTCTCATCACCTTCATATAGACTCATGCAATACTTAGCCAAAGGTTTCCTAGACAAGAAATGCTACACTATGAGCACAAACACCCTTAGTTAAGCTGGACCCCCATTAACTCCTACAAGCCTAGATGTTAGCTGCAGTTATTCCAGCTTCCAGGGGCAGCCATTTGGCTCTCACTCAGCTTGAGTGCATCTCCCCTGGAAGACAGCATCCCTGGGCTGCCAGCCAGCCCTGTGCCAGCACAAGGGCTGCTTGGCAGTCCCACTTGGTGGTTGGTGGAGAAAAGTTAGCAAGGACTGCCGACCAGGCTGCCGAAGCATCATTGCACCCCAGACCTGCCTAGCCCAGCTCTACCCTGCAGCATAGCACAGTAGAGGGACATTGCTACCTGCCACCCTTCAAAGCTTCACTCCCAGAGCTCTCAAAGGCATGAGGTTATGACTGCTGGACTCTTTACATGTGAAGAGTTTGACATTCAGTCTGTAGGGCTAGAAGAGACACCTGTTCATTGATGAATTGATCTCCTGAGAGTCCTTCTGATTCCATATTTCATCACTCACCACCACCTTCTGCTAGGATGGTTTTGCAGTGCTAGGAGCTGTTTCATAGCAGCTAGACTGAGGTCAGACACCAGTTTGTTGCTGACACCGTTTAGATCTGGCTTGAATAGCCCAAATAATCTGTTCATGTTGCAAGCTAAGACTACCAACAACAACAACACAACCCAAACCAAATAAACAAATTAAACCCACAGCCTCTGAAAATAAATTATTTCCCTTACTGCCTCAGTATCACTGTAATACTCAATAACCCTCTGGTGTTATGCTCCAGTGATGTGTTATTATGTTATCACGAGGCAGACAGCATATCATGGTGGAGATATAGCACAGCTATTACAGGATCTTAGGGGTTGGAAG
Organism: Ramphastos sulfuratus; assembly: GCA_013399055.1. Taxonomy (NCBI): domain Eukaryota; kingdom Metazoa; phylum Chordata; class Aves; order Piciformes; family Ramphastidae; genus Ramphastos; species Ramphastos sulfuratus. The sequence goes on from WBNM01041510.1 coordinate 177,377, forward strand.
GGACCCAAAGANGAAAGGCTACTCACAAGCTTCTATCTCCAATTCTAGCATAGTCTGCTTCTACTTATTCACCTATGCTTCTTTTTGGCTTTTCCATTCTCTCTCTCTTACCCCCACTACAGAGGCCCATGTCATTGCATGCATGAAAAACTCCTGAAGGTTTCTTCAAGAGGTTTGCACACACTCCACATATCATCTTAGAAATATCTGCTTTTTTAAGCTATATGGTAATGCACACTGTGAGATTAGAATATGCCCCTGAGGAACAAAATGCTCTTCTCTCTTTACAGCTGACAAGGCATAGCTTATTTTTATGAGTTCCTCATTTATGAGATATTCAGCTCTATTGTCGGGCAGTTTCAAGGGAAATCTACAAAGCTGGTTCAACTTTGAGCATTGCCATTTCTACCTCTGGGGTGCAGGCATTCACTGGGTGACACTGACCTCTGGAGTGTGTGCCAAAGTGCAGTTATGCATTTCAAAACCAGCTGGGGAGACTCCCAGCATTTCAATAAGCAGGCTCAAAAATCTGGGAAAGATGCACACACAACACAAAGGTGCTCTCAGAAACCCCAGGATGATTGCTCAGTTCCTGTGGTCTCCCCGTGCTGCTTTTTAACAGTCCATCACACACCACCTCCTGCCTTCCACTCCCATCCCATAAGATAGAATCATAGAATCATTAAGATTGGAAAAGACCTCTAGGATCATCAAGTCCAGCTGGCAACCCAACACTACCATGCCCACTAAATCATGTCCCAAAGTGCCCCATGTACACATTTTTTTTAACACCTCCAGAGATGTTGACTCCACCACTCCCTGGGCAGCCAATTCCAATGCTTGATATAGTGCTCCTAGGAGCACTAGGACCTATTCAGGTCCAAAGAGTGAGAGTTTTCTGAGGTGGGCTTTTGATTAACCTTCTAGGCCACCCTGCTCCTCCCTTGTCATGACTAATGAGTTCAAGACAA
>WBNM01041514.1:0-27137 GCA_013399055.1 Ramphastos sulfuratus
TGCTCTAAGCTCTTCCTGGAGCTTCTGGTTTCCCATACCCAACCCTTGAAGCTTTCCAGCTTTTAAAGTTTCTGTGGTGACTGCAGACAGGAGAGGTTTAAGTACTGGCAGCTTTTTGCTGACTGCAATTCCATATCAAAACTTTGATTAAACTTTTTTTTTTTTCTTTCCCCCCAAATCCTACTCATTAGCATAATTTAGGTGGATTTATTCTGTGTCTCAGCAATACTTCTGATTATTTATGGGAGCTAAGGGCAGATTACAATTAACTCTGAGTGTAAAGCATTCTGGAAGAAGGAGAAAAAAAAATATCCCTTCCTTTTGCTGTAATTTACAGTGCAGGTTGGTTTGGTTTGTGAGTACAAATGAATAGAACTGGGCCATAAAACATCCTGACTCGAGGCAGTGGAAGAATCTTTTCATCCCACCATCAGGTGCTGTAAACAGGAGTTTACATGCTTAGCATTTTCTGAGCAAGCTCCCACAGCCTTCTTGCAGGGATCACTGAATTACAAATGGAGTTGTGTGTGTGCAGCCTGAAACTCAAATGCCACCAGAAGTGCCAAGTTGGGCACCTCCCTGCTGCTAAAAAAAGCAGGGCAGGTTTGCTGCTCACCTGAAGGTGGAAAGGTTTAGTGCTCTCGTGTCTGCCCCTCGAGCCAAGGTACAGCCCTGGAGCAGCTTTTGTTTCAAACTCAAAGTGATTTTGATGCTGTGTTTTAGAAAAGTCAGTCAGGCAAGACTAGGGAGGCAGAATTTCTTTAACCTTTACAGAATCACAGAACCACCCAGGCTGGAAAAGCCCTCCAGGGGCACCAACTCCAACCTAGAACCCTACTCCACAAGATGCACCTTAAACCATAGCCCCAAGCACCACATCCAAACCACCCTTAAACACAGCCAGCCAGGGTGACTCCAGTACCTCCCTGGGCAGCTCATTCCACTCCCTGACCACTCTCTCCCTGAAAAACTTTTTCCTAATATCCAATCTAAACCTCCCCAGCCTCAGCTTGAGGCCATTCCCCCTTGTCCTGTCTCCAATTACCTGTGAGCAGAGCCCAGCAGCAGCCTCTCCACAATATTTCTTCAGGTAGCTGCAGACAGCAATGAGCTCTGCCCTCAGCCTCCTCTTCCTCACACTGACCATCCCCAGCTGCCTCAGTCTCTCCTTAATAAGATTTATCATCTAAGCCCTTCCCCAGCTTTGTTGCCCTCCTCTGGACCCACTCCAACACTTGATGTCTTTAGCCCTACCTCCCCATGGCACACCAGGGGCTTTTCCTGGCTGCTTTTCTAACACATTAAACAACAGGGGAGAACTCCTAAGCTTCTAAGTTCAGTTCTGTACCAGACAAAACACCAGGATGGAGTCTTTGTGCCAACAACACTGCCCCATCTCAGCCACACTAGTGGCTGTTGACCCTGCTGGGGGTACAAAGAGACTTTCAGACAAGTTGGCAGGGTATCAGCTAAAGGCTCAGTTCATATCACACATCTCAGTGGCTCCTTTCATGCAAGAATGGCAAAGGACTTTGGTACATACTGCTGAAGTAGAATCNGCCTTAAACACCTCCAGGGATGAGGCTTCCAACACCTCCCTGGGCAACCCCTGCCAGGATCTCACCATTCTCATGCTGAACAACTTCTTCCTAACATCCAGGCTGACTCTCCCCATTTCTAGCTGTGTTCCACTCCCCCAGTCCTATCACTACCTGAAGTAAGGAAGCAAGCTTGCTTCTGACCCAGGCACAGGTGACAGAGCTGTTCTCATCCTTTCACATGGCAGAGCAGCAGAGGCAATGACTCAAACAGAATTTTTCCCCATTTGCATCTTTTCAGTCTCTTTTTTTTCCTCCTTGCTGCCTTCTCACAACTGCTCCTCTGGCTTCTTCCTCTCCCCTTCCTCTTTGCCCTTAATAAATAACAAGCAATCTAACTTGAAAGAGTATGGTTTTAGTTTTGAATCTGAGAAGGTGCAACAGCAATAAGCTGTGGATGATTCAAATCCAGCACAATCTGCTGGCAACTGCTCCTGCCTCTGCCGTTCTTGTCACTTGTCACTGCTGTTTCCACTTGCAGCCACAGATTTTGGCAGGGTTGTTTTTATCTTCTGCTGCCTAGCAGCTTCTCTTTGGGTTGTGTTACAGCTGCCTAGTCCTTGGCTCATGTGAAGATCTTCAGCCAGATCTATGAATCCAAGTTGCTGCTCAGTCTTTGCCCTACATTTGAGCCCTGCAAAGAGGCTCCACAGCACTGACAGCGTTTGGGTTGCCTTTGCAAACAAGCTCCTCCTCACTTAAGCATTAAATTCTCTTTGGTGTTTGCTTCATCCTCCACCAAAGACGTAAATGGGATTACAGTGTAGCCCTCTAGACAGTCACAGACCCAAAACATGGAAACAATGGAGCTCTCTGCCAGCAGAAGTGAATGTGGGATTCAGAGTCTAATTAGTTGGGGAGCCTGGGACCAAATATGTAAATACCAAGATGACTATTGTAAAAAATAGTTTTAGATATTTGTACTGCAGCATTTCTTGATTTGCTGCTGGGACTGGGAGGTTTATTTCTCTGGTCTCTTAGGAAAGGATAGAATAAATATGGAAAGCCAGCCAGTGGTTGTCTGGTTTTGTTCTTCAGACAAGGAAGGAGGAGGGCAGGTGAGCATCACTCAATTAAGAGGAATGGGAAGGAAGGAAAGAGTAAGAACAAAGAAAAAAATCATCTGTGTGCACACTCTGCACCTGGCCACACACATAGAGTCATAGAACCATAGAATCAGGCAGGGTTGGAAAGGACCACAAGGATCAGCCAGCTCCAACCCCCTGCCATGCCCAGGGACACCTCACACTAGCTCAGGCTGCCCACAGCCTCAGCCAGCCTGGCCTTAAACACCTCCAGGGATGAGGCTTCCATCACCTCCCTGGGCAACCCCTGCCAGGCTCTCACCACCCTCATGCTGAACAACTTCTTCCTACCATCCAGTCTGACTCTCCCCATTTCCAGCTTTGTTCCATTCCCCCCAGTCCTATCACTCCCAGGTAGCCTAAAAAGTCCCTCCCCAGCTTTCTTGTAGCCCCCTTCAGATATGAAAGGCCACAAGAAGGTCACCTGGGAGCCTTCTTCTCTCCAGCCTGCACAGCCCCAACTGCCTCAGTCTCTTCTCAGAGCAGAGCAGCTCCAGCCCTCTGCTCATCCTTGTGGCCCTTCTCTGGACACCTTCCAGCCCCTCCACATCCCTCTTGTCCCAGGGGTTCCAGCACTGGATGCAGTACCCCAGGTGGGGTCTCACCAGTGCAGGGCAGAGGGGCAGGATCACTTCCCTCACCCTGCTGCCCACACTGCTCCTGTTGCAGGCTCTGGCAACCAGGCTCTGGTTGTCCTCTGGGCTGCCAGAGCTCACTGACAGCTCACATTGAGCTTCTCCTCCACCAGCACCCCCAAGTCCCTCTCCTCAGGGCTGCTCTCCAGCCAGGCACTGCCCAGCCTAGATTGGTGCTTGGGATTGCCTCAACCCAGCTGCAGGACCTTGCACTTGGTCTTGTTGAACTGCATGAGGTTGGCCTGGGCACAGCTCTGCAGCCTGTCACACATGGTGTGAGCAGTTAGTGTGTGACAAATGTACAATACAAACAGAGGCAGCAAAGGTGCTCCCCCACACCCCTACAGAAATGAAGCAATCAGACACATTTTATTATTATGATGATTTATTGGAGTGATAAATTGCTGGCAGAAACACTTTAACAAGTGCTGCTTAAAATGAAATGGAGTGAGTAGGACAGGAAGAATGGAAAGGAGGGCTACAAGACCATTCTGTGTCCCTGATGATTTTGTCTGGGTCTCAGTACTGCCTGTCCAGACACCAGGACACCTTTAGTGTCCTAGAAATGCACAGCCTCTTCTGGTGGAGACATGGCCCCTGGAAAAAACTTCCAGGCTACACCTACAGAGGTACTTAGGCACTTTTTTTTTCCTCAGCGATGTGCTCAGGATGATCCAGGACAAAGAACATCCTGCTCTGCAGCCCTGAGATGAGGCCAAACAGGTCTTCTTTGACTCTCTGCTGGAGGCTGCTCTGAGGTGAGGTAGCCTCAGCCCAGCTGCAGCTCTGACCATTGCATCATTTACATAGGATTTGGGATCTAAAAGCTGCTGAAACTACAGCCCCGGGCAGGAGCTTGTGTTCTGTGGCAGGTAACTGAGTGTGTGAGTGGTGCTGCTTGGCAGAAATGAAGGGAACTGATCTGCCTGGTAATGCAATTGCTACTTAAGATCACCCAAACAACCTGTGGAAAAGGAGTTGCCTGGAGGAGAGTCTGGCCTTTGAGTAAAAGCTGAAGGAAATCACTGTGGTGCCTCAGGGGAGACTCTGAAGAACTGATTTAAGATGGGTCAGGATAGTTCTTAGTACAAATTGCCCTGTGTAATTTCTTGTCTGCAAAGTGCCAGCCTATCTCTACTCTCAAAATCCCTACATCTCCAAGAACCTTTCCTCCCATGATCTCTTTTCATCCTCCTTTCCTGAACTCTTAACCCATCTGCTTTAAATAGAAAGCATCTTTCCCTTGTGCTCTGAAACACAGACTTCATTATCCTTAAAGAGGAAATAGCCATTTGCACAGGAGTGAGTTCCACCAGCTCCATCTCTTTTCATTCCACAGGGACCTGCTTGCAGGCAGGAAGCTGTTGAGCAGCTGAACTGCATCCCACAAGCATAATTCTAAATGCTCTGAAAGGAAGAGAGCAAAGACAGTCACAGAATCATAGAATGGAAAGGTTGGAAGGGACCTCAAATCTCAGCCAGGTCCAACCCCCTGCCATAGGCAGGGACACCTCCCACTAGCACAGGTCACTCAAGGCCTCCTCCAACCTGGTCTTGAACACCTCCAGGGAGGTTGTGGAGCACAGAATCANGTCTGAGGAGAGCAGAGCCAAGGAGCAGTCACATCCTTCGAGCTGGGAACTTGACTTGCCCCATGACTGTATTTTGTCTGTGCCTTAAATCTTGCCAGTTAGGATTTATGAAATTAGAAGGAGATTTCCACCTGGAAGCCACAAACTATCCATAATCACCTTGACCACTATTAGGTGACCACTCTTAACTTCTTTTCTTGCTGAGATTCTGACCACCCTTATTGCCATATAGCATTGGCAGGCCCTTGGAGTGCTACCTGCAGCAGCTTCACTTCTGCTGCTGGTTTATAAAGCTGCTAAGCAGCTGTCTGCTTGGAAATTGTGTTCTTCACAGTCTCTCAAAATCTGATTATTGCTCCTGTATTTAACCTCCCATCACTGCTCTCTGAGGGCTGCTTGTCATTTCTGCTAAGAGAAAACTCATCTCTCACTGCATGCTACAATCATTTCAGAGTGTTTCTGGAATTCTTTCATTTGAAACCACAAAGGTCCTGGTATTACCATGGCAGACATTAGCATTGTCTCTGGAGAAGGAAGGATGTACCCTCTAAGTGCACAGCTGGCATCAGGAAACACCTGGAAGTAGCTCACACTTGAACTTCAAGCAGGGTTCATAACCTGTCCTGACTTAGTAGCCAGCAGAAGGGCAGCTTGCCACAGCTGGATGTGACCTTTCCTTAGTTATCTTGAGGTCTCTGTGCACTAAGGGACAGGAGATTCAGCTTCTCCTTCCTAGGAAAATTCACACCAGTCAGGCAGTCACTTCCTAGCTAACTGCTGCTCTTGTTCCTGCTGAGAGCCAGGCCACCCAAAGCCCTGGTTCTAAATGGGACCTGGCCATGGGGCAAGCCATTGCCAGCACTGACAGCTTTGTCCACTTATAGAATCATAGAATGGGAAGGTTGGAAGGGACCTCAAGGANTCTAGCTGGTGCCTGCTGTGACATTCCCTGAATCTCCTGACCCACAGCACCACAGGTGCTGGGAACCTGGTGCTGGAGCATGAGCCACAACAGAGACTTTAACTCTGCACAGAGGTTTGTGAGAACCAAGATAAATGAGATATGCACAGGAGGAAAGAGGGAGTGTGGATGCAGAAAGACAATCCCTGTGTCCAAATTTCATTTTCAAAACACAGTCCATGGCTGGAGCTGTATCACTTCCTATCAGCATCTGTCCAGCTCCACAAAGGCCTGTTTGTCTCCTGCCCATTGCTCTAATGAGAGCTAGGTGGCTGGGTTTGACCTCTGAGGTCTGCTTGTCCTTTGCACTGGTCCTGCCAGCTGGCTGGAGGGGCAGGGATGGAGCTGCTCCTCCTTACCATGGCAAGGGGAAAGCAGTGGGTGGAGTGGGAGCATGGAAAGCAGGTTGCCATTAAGTGGTGTAATTTAGTCTCTGTGAGATGTTTTTATTTTGCCCAGCTGTATCTGTGTGCATTTAGATTAATCCTGTTAGCTGGCAGGAGCAGGGCTGCCTGCTGGTTGTCAAGAGGGCTTGTATGGTTTTCTGCTTGATATGCAGTTGTCTTGGAGAGGAACTTTGCAGCCTTGCCCCTTGCTGTGGCTGGGCTTTTTCACATCTGTCTGGGAGGCAGAAGGGAGAGCTGCTGAGGGCAGGCAGGTTGCTGTTTTCCTTGAGACTGCCTGAAAGAGGAAGGCAAAGAGCCAGTGGTCACCCAGAGAGCTCTAATGTGTGGCTATCACATTTTGACAGAGTAGGAACTAGATGCTCTTTGAGGTCCCTTCCAACCCAATCTATGAATCTATGACAGCAGCCAGTCTGTGGGTATGGGTTTGTGCTGCTGCCTGCCTGGCACTGAGACAAACTGCACTGAGAGAGAGAAAATCTTGTGAGACACTGGCACAGGTTGGGCAGGGAGGTTGTGGAGCACAGAGAGGGAGGATGAGGAGACACTGGCACAGGTTGGCCAGGGAGGTTGTGGAGCACAGAGAGGGAGGATGAGGAGACACTGGCACAGGTTGGCCAGGGAGGTTGTGGAGCACAGAGAAGGAGGATGAGGAGACACTGGCACAGGTTGGCCAGGGAGGTTGTGGAGCACAGAAGCACAGAATGTGACCAAAGATCACATTCTGTGCTTCTGTGCTCCACAACCTCCCTGGAGGTGTTCAGGACCAGACTGGATGAGGCCTTGAGTGACCTGTGCTAGTGAGAGGTGTCCTTGCCTATGGCAGGGGATTGGAACTGGCTGAGCTTTGAGGTCCCTTCCAACCTTCCCATTCTATGATCTTCCTCACCAGCAGCACTCAGGAACTGAAGAGTCTGGACTCTACCCCTCTCTTGGCCAGGAAAATTGTAGACTGCTTATTGAAACTAATTGCTCCTTTAGCAAATTACTGCTCATTAGCCAAGCCACTGTGACTATTTGCACGCTGCCTTATCTATGAAATGAAAAGATATTGCCCTTAAAAGCCCTCCTAATGATTAGCATGCCTGCATTGGCCATAGCTCTGTCAGCAGATGATCCAAAGTGGTGCCCTGTGTCCCCAGCAGCCACGCTAATAAAGCATAATAACACAGCACACAGGTTGGAAGTCCTGCGTGGCTGGTTCAGCATGGACCAGTTCAGTGAGGCTCACTGCAAGCAGAGGAGTTTGATCCTGCCATGACAGAGATGGGTGCCCAGAACTGCTGCTGTAGGTCACAGAGATGAGCTCTGCATTTGTGTTTGTACACAAACTGATTTGTGACCTTGTTGATGTATTGCATTAGCCTAAGGCAGTCCTCTCTTTCCCGCCCCCCCACTTCTATTTATTTAGGTGACTTTTATAGCCTGTCCTTATAGTAGAGCTGCTCCAGCTGCTCTGAGCATCTTCATGGCCTCCCCTGGACTGGCTCCAACAGTTCCATGTCCTTCCTGTGCTGGGGGCTCCACCCAGGGCAGGTCACAGAGGAACACATCCAGATGGGTCAGACAGGATCACCTAGGGATGGTCACAGAGGAACACATCCAGATGGGTCAGAGCTGGATCACCTAGGGGAGATCACAGAACACATGCAGATGGGTCAGAGCTGGATCACCCAGGGCAGGTCCCAAAGAAACACATCCAGACAGGTTCTGAAAGTCTCTAGAGATGGAGGAAACTCCACAACCGAAATCAGAGCCACAGCAAAGCAGGAGTGGAGAATTCAGCACATGCTGCTCCTGCCGTTGTGTGGGGAGGTGGAACAAAGGCAGGTCTGATGAAGCAGAGCCAGGCTGGCAGACCTGAGACACTGCTGTTCCACCCATCAGCTCCACACAGGTCCTGATGTATTTTAATTAGAGCAAGAGTAAATTACAGTGGGCTCCGAGAAGTCGACTCGGCAGCAGCGGCTCGGGGAAAATGGCAAGACTAGCACTTGCAATTTAGGGTTTAGTTAGATAATGCCTGGTGGTGCCAGTAGATTACAGAGTGGATATTAAATCCTCCAGGATTTGCAATGGGAAAGTACTCACAGAATCCTCAAGTAGGCAGGGAAGCATGGCTATGGAGCTGTCGTCCCCTGGAGGTCCTGAGCTGGAAGAGGAAATGCAAAGTAAATCTGTTCTCTGAAGGAGGCTCCACGAAAAGAGCACACACGTGCAGGCTGTGGCCTTTAAAGGTTTCCCTGTTAAGAAGCTTTGTAGCTTCTGACAGCAGCCAAATGGCACATGAAAAGGTAATGGGATCTGCCAAACTGCTGGAGCAGAGCAGCGCAGGGCTGAGCTCCCCAGCACTAATGCTCTGGTCCTGGGCTCTGAGGCAGGACTCCCTCAGGCACCCCACAGAAGCTTTTCTCTGTGTGTTCCTCTCAAATCAAAGCAGCTGTCCTGTGGCCCCTGGGTTGCAGGGATTCAGAAGCTGGTCTGGATATGGAAGTGTTGGAGCGGGTCCAGAGGAGGCCACAAAGATGCTGAGAGGGCTGCAGCAGCTCTGCTGTGAGGACAGGCTGAGAGAGTTGGGGCTCTGCAGCCTGGAGAAGAGAAGGCTTCCAGGAGACCTTAGAGTAGCCTTCCAGGATCTGAAGGGGGCTCCAGGAAGGCTGGGGAGGGACTATTGACAAGGTCTGGGAATGGCAGGACAAGGGGAATGGGTTTAAAGTGTCAGAGGGGAGATTGAAACTGGACGTTAGGAGGAAGTTGTTTACAGTGAGGGTGGGGAGACACTGGCACAGGTTGCCCAGGGAGGTTGTGGAGCACAGAAGCACAGAATGTGATCTTTGACCTCCCTGGAGGTGTTCAAGACCAGGTTGGATGAGGCCTTGAGTGACCTGTGCTAGTGGGAGGTGTCCCTGCCCATGCAGGGGGTTGGAACTGGCTGAGCTTTGAGGTCACTTCCAACCTAAACCACTCTGTGATTCTGTGATTCTATATTTAGGGTTCCAGCCCCAGGAAGACTTCCCAACACTGCAGTCAAAGGGAGACTGCCTAGCATGGCTGTGTGATACCACAGCCAACAAGCAGTCTGAGGCACAGTTGGGCAGAATCTGCTTGAAGTCCTCCTGAATTAGACCCCAAAGCACAGAGTTCACCATTCCCAGTCAAGGGAAGGTGCTTTCTTTGCTCTGTGCCTCTGACTCCTGATGAGGGGACTTCAACCCATGCTCATAGAACCATAGAATCATAGAATCATCCAGGTTGGAAGAGAGCTCCAGGCTCACCCAGTCCAACCTAGCACCCAGCCCCAGCCAATCAACCAGACCATGGCACTAAGTGCCTCATCCAGGCTTGTCTTCAACACCTCCAGGGATGGGCACTCCACCACCTCCCTGGGCAGCCCATTCCAATGCCAATCACTCTCTCTGGCAACAACTTCTTCCTAACATCCAGCCTAGACCTCCCCTGGCACAGCTTGAGGCTGTGTCCCCTTGTTCTGTCCCTGGGTGCCTGGCAGCAGAGCCCAACCCCAGCTGCCTACAACCTCCCTTCAGGTAGCTGCAGAGAGCAATGAGGTCTGCCCTGAGCCTCCTCTTGTGCAGGCTGCACACCCCCAGCTCCCTCAGCCTCTCCTCACAGGGCTGTGCTCCAGGCCCCTCCCCAGCCTTGCTGCCCTTCTCTGGGCACCTTCCAGCACCTCAACATCTCTTTTGAGCTGAGGTGCCCAGAACTGGACACAGGACTCAAGGTGTGACCTGACCAGTGCTGAGTACTCACCTTCTCAGGGAGGAAGAGTCGAAACAAGCAATAGAAAGGACCAGAAGCTCATCCTGCATTACTCCAATCTGCAGGAAGCTTTGCAGGACAGTGCAGGGCAGCTCTTGCAGGACCAGACACATGATTGATGGAAGTGTGTGAAACTCCTAGCTCAAGTGCAGTACAACGTGCAAATGAAGCACCACAGCTCTTCATGCCTGTTTCATCTGCCTTAAATATTTGGGGCTTGATGATTTTTTTTCCCCCCCAAGTTAAAGGAAGTATTAAACTGTGAGGAGCTTCCTTGCAATCCTTTCTCTTCAGAAGAATTATTTCAACAATTATTTCTAGGGATTTAATTGAGAGTTGTCTAAAACTCCAAGCAAAGGGTGGAGTACGAGTGAAAAGAACATTTTGAGCTGGGTTTGTATTTGTCAGTGTTGGTTTTTCTGGGGGGGGGTGGAGTACTTTCTGGATGACTGTGCTGTGAGACATGGGCTGCACTTGTGCCAGGCTGGAGAGTGCTTTTTACTTGCCTGTCTCTGAGCTGGTCCAGGAAAGGTGAAGGAGATAAAAAGATTTTTCTTGTGGCACATTGAGGTGGGACCTTCTTCTGGCACCTCTAGTGGGAGGTGTCCCTGCCTGTGGTGGGAGGTTGGATCTAGATGATCTTTGAGGTCCCTTCCAACCCAGACTGATTCTATGATTCCCATTACTGCTTACATCCCATCTGCTGGAGTCTGTTTGCTTCCAGCCCTGGTTCCACATGGGACAGATCCACTTGCTGAACTTTACCTGCAGTGAGTGAGTGCTCAGAGGTAGGTTCTAAGCTAGCCCCTGAGACTGAAATACTTGAGGCAGAACTTGTCCTCAACTGAGGGTCAGAAGTTGCTGTCACTGTGTCCCTTGGTTCCAGCCTGGTCTGGAGGAAAGGCTCTGCTGTGCTGCATCACTTCAAGGTCTGCAGCCTGAAGAGCTGAAAGCCCAAAGATCAGATTCTTCCCAGTGAGCATTCAGAAGCTATCAGAGCCTTTAACTGAGCATCCCAACAGCTTCCTTAAGGACACATCCCCCTGTTTCCTGCTGGCCAATTAGCAAATCCAAGCACTTCATTTCTGTGTTATCTTTGTGCAAGGGAGTGGCAAATGTATGTCGTTCAAATACTGCAAAAATGTCAAGATTGACAAGCAGTTGGGTCTCATTATGCCTTGTTTGTGCTCATTTGAAAACTTCCTAGTTAGTATGTACAAGGATAAAGCAGTGCCTGGTCCTGCCCTGGTGGTGGGAGTCAGCTGAGTGAGCTGAATGGATTATTAGAGATCAGCTTTTGGAGCTGCTGGCTTGGGTTGTGAGCAGCCAGCTGACATCCAGGCTCTGTCCCCACACCATTTCCATTTCCCTTGGGGCACAGGAGTGAGCTGGCAGGCAGTGGGGTTTACACATAAAGCCTGTGCTGAGAAACAGCTGCCTCTGGGCCAGCAAACCAGACCCTGAAGCCTAAATGTTAAGGAGGGGGAAAGAGAAAGACAACTCCTGGCTTCAGCAGCATCCAGGCCCTCCAAAGAGGTGTCCTGGCTGCTCACATCCCTCTGAGACACCCTGAGTGAATACTGTCCCTCACTGTCCTTCACTGCCCTCCACAGAGCCCTGGCACAGGCTGCCCAGAGAGGTTGTGGAGTCTCCTTCTCTGGAACCTTTCCAGGCCTGTCTGGATGTGTTCCTGTGTGCCCTGAGCTGGATTGTCTGGTCCTGCTCTGGCAGGGGGCTTGGACTGGATGAGCTCTTTGGGTCCCTTCCAACCCCTGACATCCTCTGATCCTGTGACCTTCAAGTGGTGCACAGCAGAGAGCCTCTCCTGGCCTCAGCTCCTGTGGGGGGGAATGAGGAGAGCTGAGGGACCTGTGGTTGTTTAGTCTGCAGAAGAGAAGACTGAGAGGGGATTTAATCAATGGTTCTAAATCTCTGAGGGCTGGGGGTCAGGAGGGGGGGACAGGTTCTGCTCACTGCTGCCTTGGGATAGGACAAGCAGCAATGGATGGAAGCTGCAGCAGAGGAGGTTCCAGCTCAACACAAGGGCAACTTCTTGCCTGGAAGGGTCCCAGAGCCCTGGCACAGGCTGCCCAGAGAGGTTGTGGAGTCTCCTTCTCTGGAGCCTTTCCAGGCCTGTCTGGATGTGTTCTGTGAGCCCTGAGCTGGATTGTCTGGTCCTGCTCTGGCAGGGGGGTTGGACTGGATGAGCTCTTTGGGTCCCTTCCAACCCCTGACACCCTGTGATAACTCTGGTAACTGTCATTAGCTCTTGCTCTGATGACCCAGCTTCCAGTGTTCAAGTGTCCTCTGCCCTTCTGCAGCCATTGGGTGGATTAGAGAGACCAAACATCTCCACCCCTTTCCCCAGGGATCTTCTTGGGATGGAGAGCAGATGCCTGACCCCAGACTCAGGCTCTCTGATATGCCTGAGTGAAGAATCAAAGGAAAATAGAATGGTCTGGGTTGGAAGGTGTGCTGGGTTGAGGCTAATTGGAATATTTTAATGAAAAAAATAGATGATAGGCTGTGAAAAGCACACCCTGGTGATGTCTGCTGCACTCATGGGCTTGCTGAGATGGATAAGGACAAGGACACAAATACAGATAGAGTCTGTCTCTCTGGGGGACTGCTGTGTCTGCTGGCCTCTCTGCTAACCTCACTAACCACTCTGCTTCTAATCCCCCTGGCCCAGCCTCCAAACTCCCCTTGCACATAAGGCAGACCCTGGGGTAAGGCAGAGGGGTGAGGAGAAGGTGGAAGGGTGGTTGGGAGCCCCTCCTGGGGACTCTGATTGCTGGGAGGGGAATTGTGTTTCTGTATTCCCTTTACCTTGTCTATGTCTGTAACTATTCCTGTCTGTTGTGTACATCTCTGCTTGTGCATTGTGCTGAGCTGTAAATAGAGCTTCAGTCCTTAACTTCCAGCTGGCTGAGGCTAGGCTGGGGGATTTTTCATAGTGTGGGGGGGTGGGGAACTCCCAAACCATTACACTTGGACAGGCAAAGCTCAGTCTGGAGCCTGTGTGACCCAACAGGACACTGACCCTGGAGTCTCAAATCCTGGGATGGGTCCAACCCCCTAAACAGTGCCATCTTCTGCAGCAGCCCTGTGCTCAGACCACACTTGCAGGTTCCTTGTGCTGTGCCTAGGGCAGCTCTGGTTGGATTCCCCATGCAGGCACAAGGCAGCCCTGCAGCTCTGAGGTTCTTTACTCCATCCTCATGCTGCTGCCACAACCAGTCCTGCTTGCTGCCTCTAACTGCTCAGGCGATGAGCTCCATTATGCTTCTGTAGTGTCACAGAGCTCAGGAGTGTGGAGTGTGCTTGTAACTTGCTCTTCTCATGCTTAAATGGTGGAACTGAGATGGTTGCAGCTATTTCAGGACAGGAAGAAGATTTCTCCCTGATTGCTTTTTAATCACAGTAATAACTGTAATGGAGGCAGCAAGCGGAATTGCTGGGAAGAGCTGAGCCCTGTTCTCTGGATGCTCCCATGTGGGGTAAACAAGGAGGATTTACTGCCTCCTCCAGTGGATTGGTAGTATCCTTGCTCTTCAGGAATGACTGTCAGCAATGTCTGGGGAGCAAGAGCTGTATCTAGTACCTGGGCATCCTCTGGAAAGCTCCCTGCCTCAGGGCACCCCGGGCAAAGGAATGAGCCTTGCCTGCTGCTCTCTTATCCCCCCACATTCACACGTCCAATCACTCTCTTAAGCCAGGGCTATCTGGCCTTGAATTTGCATCTTTAGCAGCCCACGAGGGATTTATTCACTCTCACAGAGTGATGCAGCCATGATCTAGACAAGAAATGTGAGCCATGCAGAACCAGAGGCCTCTATCCCCACAAGGCACCAATGGTGCCCAGAACCAACCTCCTGGGAGGACTGGAGTCTAGGCTAGGGCAAAGCAGAGCCTCAGCTCAGCTGGTTTCACAGCCTGACCTCTCCCAGGATGGTTTTGGTCTGTGCATGCTCTGCTCCAGTGGCAACTGCTGGGCTTTGACTTTGGCATAGGAGGTGCACAACAGGTCGAGGGCTTTCTAGAAATGCCCTTGCAGGGAAGCACTTGGAGGTGCCCATGTTTGGGAACTGCCCTAGCTGGACATACCTGTCTTAAAGTAGGATGCTAGAAGTGTGTCCTTCAGTCAGGCTTTGATCTGGAAGGCTGTGAGAATTTCCTCTGACCTGACCCTGACTCAAGATATCCAGACAAGAGTGAAAGCAAAGCCCCTGGAAGCTGTGGAAATGACCTCTCTGAACTGCTCTCTCACAGAAGGAATATTTCAAAACAAGACTTAGCTTCCCTGAGACCTTAACAACCACACCACCACCAAAGACAGAAAGAGACCTCATCCCCCTTGGTTTTTGGTCAGGCATGGAGCTTTCTCCTTTATTTCTGCAGCATGTGCCAGGCAGGTGCAGGGCCTCGGTTACATCAGCGCAGGCGAGTCCTGTCTGAGGAGGTGGAATTCCTCTTGCTTTGCTGATCAAGACAAACATGATAGAAACAGTTCATGCACAATACACCTCGAAGCTGTGCTGTTTGTCCCCTGGGGGCTTGCAAAGTAGAGGGGGGTGCCCCATCTTTTGCTCCTCTGATAGAGCAAAGGGCTGTGGGGAGAGCGGTGGGGCTGGAAGGGGAGGGCTGGTGTCCTCCCAAGGCTAAGGCAAGTGGGGAGCAGCTCTGTTCCTGTTGCCAGAGTGTGCCAGGGTGAAAAGTGTGTGTGTGTGTGTGTGAGGTCTGAGTGAGGGTCTTGAAGCAAGAGAGGATGGGGAGTAAACAGGCTGGGAGCCAGAAGGCTGCAGGGCAGAGCTGGTGGGAAGGGGCCAGCGTGGGGAAGGGGACACTGGCATCCTCAGCCTGGTCATTTGTGTGCTGGGCAAGGCCAGCACTGCAGCAGGGACTTCCTCAGGGCAGCAAAGAAGGGGGGGAATTTTGATATCCACGTTTTGAAGGAAGAGGAAGGCTCAGGCCCACATTTGGGAAAATGAAGGTGGGCAGTGGGAGTTGCCACGGGCACACAAGGGACCCAAGGCCTTCCTGGGTGCCTGCTTGGGGGGCAAAACAAGCAGTGAGACCTACAGTAGGGGCTACTTCTATCACTCCACAGACATACTCAAACCCTCCAGTGTATTTCCTAGCAGCTCTATCCCACTTTCCCTTTCTTCACATCCTTCTCTACCATGCTAACTCCTTCCCCTGTGCTCATTAAGGAAAGAAAACCAAACAATTCTAAAATCAAAGCCACTTCAAGTATTCTGGAGCAGCCAACTGTCAGCCTCAGAAGTTTAGTCTGAGGTGCTGGATTAAAAAGCAGAGAGTATCTTTGCACAGGGATTAGCAAGAAAGTAATTTTCAGGGAGCAATGAGTGTGACCTCTCTCAGCAAGGTGTTGCAAGCATTCTGGGGGTAGGAAAGGTGGGGGGAAGCCATTCCAAAACCCACTTGAATAAAGCAAACCATGAAAAGGAGCTGTCAGGTCTTGGTTCTCTGTTCTGCAGCTGCTTATCACCGTTTGAAGGCTCTGATCCTGCACTGGGGCATCTGCTCTGGCTGACTGGCCTGGGGAGGGCTTAGCATGGACCTAACCTCTCAGCTTTCTCCAAGGGGAAAGGAAATAGTCTCAGCAAGATGATGGAAAGGTTAAGCAGCCCTGGTTGGTTTGCAAGCTGAGTGCTGATGTGATTAGTCTATCCAAGGGACAAATAAAACACATTATCCTGAGGAAAAAGCTGTGCTACTAATTCTCATTGCCTGTTGCAAGGGAAAAAAAAAAAAAAAAAGTAATACCTGAACCACAATATATAAATCAGTTTTGGTTTAGGGGAATTAAAAAAAAAACAACACACAACCAACCCAAACTAACAGAAAAACAACACAGAAAACCCATAAAAGCTCCCAACACCTATGGCATCTAATCAATCTTACATTAGTAGGATGGATTTTTTTTTTTCTATATCTTAATTTGAAAAGCTGGCTGGAGGGGAACTGTAATGGGATAGAAGACCTTCTACCCTCCACCAGTAGCTGGCCTTAAGCTGTAGCAGCTCCTGTTGGCTGCCTTCTTGGAATGCAGCAGGAGCAGAGCTGAGCTGATGAAGGGCTCTGAGCTCGGTGCCCAGGGCGAGGGCTGGGGAACAGTCTGCAGGGATCTCAGGGAGGTGGCAGCACTGGATCCCAGTGAGAGCTGCATCCTCATCTGAGGCAGGGCTGGGGGACAGGGTGGAGGGGCATGGGAAAAGCTTTTGTCTGCTCCCAGTGGCTAGCTGGAGCCTCTCCATTCCAGGAGGATATTTCCCACCTTCACCCCCTTTCACCCCACCCCCAGCTTGGGACCTTCACCAGGACTTAACAGCTATGATCATATGGACACACTCAGGTCAAGGGGGCAACAGGTAGAGCAGAGTCAGGGGGTGCTGCCCAAGCAGGCATGCTTCCCAGGAGAAGCAGAGCAGCTTGCTTTACAGAAGCAAAGGGAAGGGCAGTGACAGAGAGGGAATAAGGAGGTGGCAGCAGAGGATGGGGTTACGTTGTTAAGGCCTGCAGAGCTTTCAAGGTGACTTGGAAAAACTCCATGTTTCCTCTAGTCAAGGTTACTCCCTTCTGCACCTTCCCTCTCCCTGGCAGAGATTAGAGCAGTGAGGTTAATATAGTAGCAGGTACATCCATGAAAATCCGCAGCTGAGTCTTCACTCCAAGTGCTGCCAGCTCTTCCCTAAATCTTCAGGACTCAGGGTGCCTCGTTGGAAGTGGCTCCATTGCCTTTGTTGACGTAAAAGGGGCGGTAATGTGACTGCAATGGAGAATTTGGGGCATGTGAGTTTGGCCTGCCCTCTTTTTCTGACCTCCTACACTTCACCCACTTTGCCCAACCATCCGCAGCTCCACAAGCTCCTGCCCTGACTCCTCCGACTCTCCTCTTGCAGGGCAGCACTGCTGGGGTGACCAAATGCAAACGCTGCTGCTTCTTCATCTGTGCTTTGCATGGACCTCATTCCTGAGCCAAATGAGCCTCTGCATCATGTAAAATCTCAGACTGTGACTCATGGCTTGATGAAAGGTTTCTGGGAGCAGAGGAATGTCACCTTTCTTTTTGTGCTTCTCTCAGTGTCTGTTAATTGCTCACTAACCTGAGAACTCAGGGGAGTTTTCACACTTGAAGCCAGGCACTGCTCTGCGAGTGATCAGCTAAGCTGCATGGCATTTCTTTCTGCTCCTGGCTGGCAGGTTCTTGTGCATGGAAGTTCTCACCCAGTGGTGCATTGTTTATTCACACCTCCATGTGCTCCACAGAAGTGCAGCTGGAGAGAAGGGGCAGAGCCTGCAGGAACTGACATTTTCTGTCTCTCCACTTCTGTTTCCTTCAGTCCCTAATTGTATCTTTTCTCAGTAGGACCTACCCCTGGAATTGCATTCTTGTCTGTACCATAACAAATAAGTTATGCTGTGCTTTGGCTTGAGGTGACTGAAAAGCACAAAAGCCAAGTTACTGATCATAGAATCATAGAATGGGCTGGGCTGGAAGGGACCTCCAAATGTCATTTCATAGAATCATAGAATGGTAAGGTTGGAAGGGACCTCAAAGCTCAGCCAGTTTCAACCCCCTGCCATATGCAGGGACACCTCCCACTAATACAGGTCACTCAAGGTCTCATCCAACCTGGCCTTGAATACCTCCAATTTAGTCCAATCCCCCTCCCCTGCAGTCAGCAGGGACATCCTCAACTAGACCAGGCTGCCCAGAGCCCTCCTGAGCCTCACCTTAAATGTCTCCAGGGGTGGGACCCCAACCACCTCCCTGGGCGACCTGATCATAGAATCATAGAATGATAAGGTTGGAAGGGACCTCAAAGATCATCCAGTTCCAACCCCCTGCCATTGGCAGGGACACCTCCCACTGGTACAGGTCACTCAAGGCCTGATGCTGAGAGCTCATTGCATCATTCAAGGCAAAGCATCTAACCTGGATGAGACTGTTCACATCACCAAGCAGTGACCAAGGCAAGCAGCAACAGCTGTGGGTTTGTAATGTCTGATCTGTCTTAGGTTTGCTCCCCTGCCCAGATCTCACTTACAGAAAGATGGGAGAGACCTCACAGGAATATGTTGGTATATTTTTGTGCCCTGAACAAGTCAATATCCCTGCAATGAGACATTGGCACAGGTTTCCCAGGGAGGTTGTGGATGCTCCTTCCCTGGAGGTGTTCAAGGCCAGGCTGGATGAGGCCTTGAGCTAATTGGTATAGTGGGAGGGTTGGAACTGGATGATCTTGAAGCTCCCTTCCAACCCAAACCAGTCTATGGATCTATGACTATCAGGCATGGCAGGAGACTGGAAGCATGGACAGAGCAAACCCAACCTTGCTGCTCAGTGCAGACTCCCAACACCTCTTGCTCAATGTTCCCATTTGTTGAACTTCTTTTCATTTTATGGCTTTAATTTCCAATGTAATTAAAAGACTGGGGGGGGAGGGAGGGAGGGGGAGAGGAGAGGGCTGGGGGGCTTTATTTTAAAGAAATCCCTGTGAATTAAAAAGAGATTCCTCTTCAAACAGTATCATCCTTTGTGAAAATTCATATTTACAGAGCTTTTAGAATGTGTTATTACTTAAATATATATTTAAGCCTCTTTTAAAAGCTAGATTACTGACCCAACAGACCATAAAAGCTCCTGCAGAGCTACTGCAGTCCAGTGCATGGATTTCTATTTTGGGATCTTTATTTATTTATTTTTTTTACTGCTTATTTTTATCAACTCAATTGTTCACTTCAGGGCTATCTGGTGAATATAAAAGTAAAATAGCTTGCTACAAGCCTATGCATGAGAGAGGAAGGGAGACAGAAAAAGCCTGGGAACTTCATGGTGGCAGAAGATCCCCAGGAATTCTCTGTGAGGACTAAGGAAAGCAGGAGGAGAGCACAGTGAGCCTTGTGCTGGGGGGGTGCTCATTGCAGCCACCAGTGCCCAGTGCTAACAGAGGCTGCACTGCCCTCACCAAGCTCCCCCAGTGCTAACAGAGGCTGCACTGCCCTGACCAAGCTCCCCCAGTGCTAACAGAGACTGCACTGCCCTGACCAAGCTCCCCCAGTGCTAACAGAGGCTGCACTGCCCTGACCAAGCTCCCCCAGTGCTAACAGAGGCTGCACTGCCCTGACCAAGCTCCCCCAGTGCTAACAGAGGCTGCACTGCCCTGACCAAGCTCCCCCAGTGGAACACCACCATTTGGGAAGGCAGAGAGGTGTCTGGGATCACTGGCAAGAGATCCCATCTGAACAAGGGGGAAGCAGCTGATCCCTGCAGTAAATGATCACCTTTACAGATACCCTGTACAGGAGATGATTTTTACAGTGAGGATGGTGACAGTGGCACAGGTTGCCCAGAGAGGCTGGGGATGCCCTTCCCTGGAGGGGTTCAAGGCCAGGTTGGATGAAGCCTTGAGCAGCCTGGGCTAGTGGGAGGTGTCGCTGCCCATGGCAGGGAGTTGGAACTGGATGAGCTTTGAGGTCCCTTCCAACCCAAACCATTCTGTGGTTCTATGATCTTTTAGGAAGGCAATGATCAAACAAAGACAGAAGATATTGCAAAACTTGGCTGCTCCTAGGAGTTAGGTTTTGCTGTAGCACATTCAGAGACCCATGGCTTTGGATTTTCTGCAAGGGATGCAGCCTGCCAAGGAACATCCCTTTCACTGGCATCCAACTCCTGGCAGGGCCTTGACAACCTAGCACAGACATGCAGCTGCAGCCCTAAGGCAGCCACTTTGTTGTCTATTTCCTCTGCTTGCTTCCTTCAGCCTGGGAGTGCTCTCAGTTCTTGACCCTCTCAGTAAATAACATTTCATCAATGTGAAACAGATCACAAATAGATTTTTATCTGCAGAGATGGAAGCCCAAACCTGATGATCTTAATTCAGAGCGTGCAAGATCTTACTGCAGCACAGCCTGAGTGCATGTTAGGCAGAACTGATTCACTGATGGTGGTTATGCAGTAACTCTTTGTTAACCTCTTACATTTAAGACTACAGGACCTAAAATATCACTGCCCTCTGCCCCTTATAACCTACTGCTACCTGCTTTGTGCTAACAGTGCAAAGTGAGTGATTTGCAGATGGTGTAGTGATTTATGCCATCAGTCTGAGCCCTCTTCTTTGGTATTGCATCTGCCTGCTGTAGGCTGGATACAGCAAGACATTTTTATATGGCTGGTTTGGGTGTAATTCACACAAGCTTTGCTTTCTAGATGGCACCAAAAGTGTAGGATACCCCTGCAGGGAGGAAAATTACTACAGATAGAAGTGTGTCTGCTCTAGGATTTGTGTAGCTTTAGGAGCCTGGATCAAGTTTTAGATGAGAGAAAAAAAAAAATTTAAAAAAAACCAAACCCAACACTATTTTCCAAACACAATTTTGAAGTGCTGAATATTCCTAGAGTATTCCTAGAGTCTAGAGCTGTGGAGGCAGGAGAGTTAATCTGGATCCTTCTCTGGATGAAGTTAACCACAAGAGAAAAAAAAAAATAAAAATAGAAACTAGAAGCCTTCACTTCCCCATCTCCAAAGGACACAAGCCCTAGCCTCTGGAGCCTCAGGTGTCCCTGGAACAGGGAGTTCTCTTGCTGAAGCTCTGCAGATGCTTTCACACCCAGGGGATGTTTCTTACCAATACAGACTGCTTAGTGGATTTCCACGTCTGTGGCGTCACCTTTGCAGACTGATGTCTCACTATTGAAGGGTAAGCTGTGACAACATAAAACAGCCAGTTACAGATCAGTCCCTGCCACCATCCCTGCCTCCCCTCTCAGCCTCAGGATGAGCAGCAGGACTGGGAGTGCCACTTAATTAGTAGTGCAGTGCTTACTACCCGAGTGCAGCCGCTCTGGGGGTGGGACACCACAGCCATCAGACAGATGCCTACTCCACCACCCAGTCAGTTAGGAAAAGGGAGGAAAGAAGGGCTGCCTAATGAACATCTGAGGAATGCAGAGAGGTGGAATGCAATCAGTCCAATTAAATTTAGGCCAAGTCCCAAACCAAGTGTTCTGACTCTTGCGAGGAGCACCATAGGCTATTTAATTAGCACAAAGAGCCAAGGCCTGGGTTTCATGTCAGAAATTAATGACAGTACCTCTGGCAACCTGACAAGCCCTAACCCCTTTCCACCACACCAGCTCCATCCTGATTCAAAAATAATACCAGCCCTGCTGAATCACAACCAGCCTCAGTGCTCTCGGGCACTGCCCTTTCCCCACCATCTCCCAGCTGCAAATTAATCAGAACTGACTCTGCTTGGCAGGTGCTGATGCTCTTGGATTCCACCTCTGGTGCCCTTGAACTAGTGGGTAGTGAGAAGAGGATTAGGGGATGGGGATTCTGGTTCAGCTGAAGGAGGACAGGCAGCTGCTGCTTATTTTGTTTCAAGGTTGTGCCCAGTGGTTGTTACTCTTTTAGGATGACTCTCTGATAGCCATTTTAAACCAGAGAGGCAAATGGCCATGAACACAATCTCCTACTGTCTTTCCTTAGTCCCTATGCCTCTAAACCCACCCTAAATCCTCACTTCTACTCATCACAATGTTTAAAACTCCTTCAACTACTCACTAGATAGAACTTTTTAATGCTTTTTTTTTTTTTTTTCCAACACTATTTAATAAACTGCCTCCCTGCTGCAGCAGGGTAAGTCGCTCTTGTGCTTGTCTCTTAAGAGATTGACAGTCAGGGCAGGTGATATGGGCCAAGTGTAGAACTGCTGCAGGCCTTCTCTGGGAGAGCAAGAACAGGATTAAATATCTTATCACCTAAAAAGAAAAAAAAAACCAAAGAGGCAGAAGGAAGGGAGGGGAGAAACAAACTAAATGCCTAGTACCGGTCTTAGTGAAGAGGCTCCCATCAGACTGTTTGCTGAAGTCACCAGGAGGATTCTGTCCCACCGAGGAGAACTGAAAAGGCAGCTTAGTACCATTGCCTACTGGAAGATAGAAGAGGTGATGTTATTCCAGGGTGTTCCACGCTGCAGTGGGGAAGCCTAAGCACTTAAAACCACATCCTGTAAAACTACCTTCAGCTAGCTTGAGGAGGGGGGAGTGGGCACTGATGGGTTTGTGCAAGAGAAAAGGCAGGTGAGAGCAGGCAGTTGTGCTGTCCTGGTGTACACAGTGTGTGCCTGTGAAGAGCCTTTCTCTTGGCAGCCCCAGAGTGCAGGTGTGACTGAAGAGCAGCAGCTTCCTCGCAGGTAAAACGCATCTCCAGAGAGGCAAAGCTACACAGCTGCTGAAGCTGCCTCCAGGCAATTAAGGCTTGATTCAGAGTTCCCTGAAACTAAAGCAAGGCTTCCCCTCCTGGCCTCCTCGGGGTCAGGCTCTGGCTGCCAGAATGACTCTTAGAGCAGTGACAATGAGAGGCAGACAGCCCTGTCTGGGGCATGGAAAGCAGGAAGGACAGGCATGGCCTCACCAGAGCTCCCCGGCTGGAGTGGCTGTGGCTGCTTATAGCCTGCCTCTGACAGAAAAGCAAAGCAGGAGCCTCTAAGCATGAACAAACCAAAGTAAGAAAATCCAGGCAAGCAAAAGGGAGGTGAGGCTGTGGGGAGAAAAGTCCTGACTTGCTGCTGCTGGTTCTCAGTACACTGGCTGAAAGCATCCCCTGCCCTTCGTGCTGGATGCTGTGCAGACAGTGAGCATCAGACAGGGTCTGGCTTTGAGAGCTTATGACCCAGCTAAGAGGTGTATGTGAGATGGAGAGGAGCAGCCTTGTGCTTCTGAGACTGACTGAGGCTATTTGGAGCCCACTCCTGCTTCTACCACAACCTCTGCAGGTTGATGTTGGTGCTCCTGTTGCTTGCATTTGCTTAGGTATCTCAGGATCTTTGCCAATTGTCCATCTCCTGCTTTCACTGTCTGAGCAGTAAGGACCAGGGGTGCCTTTCTCTCCTATATATATAGCACCCAAAGCCATGAGACCCTGGGTTTGGGTGCATGCAGATGATGCTGCCAACTCAGCTAAGGTATAGTTCTGTGAGACAGTGATTGACAAGTGACAGGACAGCTGAGAGGGAAGCCAAAAGGTTGGTTAGCCAGCTAGAAAGCTGTGGCATGGTGGGGTTAGATCCTTTCAAGCTGAAGTTGGAGTTACCCATACCAAGTGTTTCCTCAGTTGCTTGGAAGGAGGAAAATTCCCATGATCGTGGGTTGAAATTGGCTGTAAAACAAGAGCATCCAGTTCAGCAGTTGGCTCCTGATGAGCTGGCTCAAAGGCCTGTGCCTGGCATTGCTCCATGAAACAGTCCCCACCAATTTTGAAGCAGCCCCAAACCAGAAATCTGCACCCAGAGAGCAGAGGAAAGCCTGGTTGTGTTGGTTTGGTTTGGTTTCCCCTTTCTATTTTATTTATTTGGGTTCTAGGGAATGCTGAATCAACTTCTCATTTTAAAACCAAAGCAATCTCACTGCCACAGAGCTGCCTTTAGCTGCCCTGAATTGCCAGCTCAGGTTTGCCTACCCAACCTGACTGTTGTGCAGAGAGATCTGCAGGCAGAGGCTTGCATTTAGAGCTCAAGAGACACAAGCAGGGGAACGTTTCTTGCTCATGCCCACATCGCCTGAGCCACTGTGCCAGGAACACGCTGCGGGGTCTCCCCAGGACAGCAGCCTGTGCTGCAGACCGGTGCTGCTGTACCCCTTGCGCTGGGCTCCCAGAAGAGCCAGAGGGAGAGAGCTGAAGGTTGGAGCTGCTTTGCTGCCATCCTGTGGGCTGCCTTCCTGCTCGGGGTTCCTAACCAAGCGCTCTCTGCTCTCTCTCCGTGCACCTGAGTCCTCTCTACTCTGCATTCAAAGGGCACAGGATGATCTTTCCCACCTCCTCCTGGCCTTGGCCAAACGGTTTGCAACGTCGGGAGAAGAAAGCTCAGTGGAAGAAGACAGAAAGGAGTGGAGCAGCTGAAGGGGTTGGGTTGTTCATCTCTCTCGTAGGCAGCTTTTATGTTTCCTTTCTGCCTCATTATGACATCCCTGCAGGCAGATGCTCTGTGATACTGCCTTTTTAACGACAAGAGCAGTGGAAGGCTCCTTGAATGCAAGCAGAGCTTAAAAACAGCCAAGTTGAGCTCAAATCCAAGCAGTTTCTTAGTATGGGCCACTGTAATTAGCACAGAGCACTGCTTGGGTAGCATTCCTCAGTGCAGCAAACAAACTTGCCCCTGTGGCCTCGGGCAGGCTGCACTGATCCAGCCCAGCAAGAAAAAGGGAGTGTTACAAAAGTGGCAGGAGATATCCTGAGCATATCATGCAATGCAGAGGGTGCTGGCCTTCTTATTCCAGTTTATTTTCCCTCCCATTTTGTGGAATTCTGTAGAAAAAAGACAGTGCCAGACTTCTCCATGACACATGGGGAGAGCACAGAAAGTTCTAGAGTGTGAAATGATTATGGGTTTGGGGCATTATTCATCCTCTGGCCAGCCAGCAGGCAAGCTAAGTGGGTCACATCTCCTGCTTTGCCTATTGATTCATTCTGCTCCCAAAGTCCTCAGCAGTGAGGCTTCAGCAGCTGGTTCCTTTCTGTGGTGCTTGAGGCCTCACCCAGGTGGAGCCTTCAGCTGCTGTTCAATCCCCATTCCAGCAGAGACTCTCTGTGCAATCCTGTTCTGAGGTTTTGGGTAGAAAATCCAGCATGAGCAGCTTTGGAAGAAGGCAGTGTCTGTGCTCTCAGGAAAAGGAGGCTGTGTAGGAGGAACAAATGCTCCCCCACTATTTGTATATTCAAAAGTCCACTGCAGGAAGCAGCAGGTCACTGAGCTGCAAGCTGCTGTACAACCCTCACACTGCCCTGCAGCTGCATCCAGCAGGAGTCCCTGCTGGCAGAAACAATAAACCCTGCATCTAGCAGTCCCTGTTGGTCTCTCCTGTTCCTTTGCATATCCTTCAGGAGGATTGCTGGATCTCAGCTGGGAGCCAGGGAGCCTCTGCTGCAGAAAGCAGCAAAAGGAAGTCCATGCACTGTGATCCAGGGCAGGGAGCAGCAAAGTCCAGGCACTGTGATCCAGGGCAGGGAGCAGCACAGGGAATTCCAGGCACTGTGATCCAGGGCAGGGAGCAGCACAGGGAACTCCAGGCACTGTGATCCAGGGCAGGGAGCAGCCAGGCCACACCATGCCATGGCACTGCTGCAATTGGGTTTTCCACTCCTTTTGCCTCACTGGATTTCAGCCCTGCCCCAGACACACTGGATATGACATTGTCTACTGTGTTCCTCCCAACAACACATCCTTCAAATGCACCTTGAGCCATTTCCACCCAAGCCCAAAGCCCCAGGTGCTGGGCAGAGGTGGGTTCAGCCTAGTTTAGCAGCTTAGCAAGTTTAGAGCTCTCAGCTCTCACCCACCCTGCAGGGCTGAGGATGGCTGTGGCTGCAGGATGCAGTCTGTGGTCTCTCCCCAGCACCAGCAGCAATGTTTAGCAGAACCTCTGTTTCCCTGACAGCACAGGGTCTGTAAAGCCCTGAAGCAGCTGGGGCAGAAGAGCAGCTACAGCCATCCAGGTGGTGTTTGGAGACAGGCTCTGGTCAAAGCAAGCCCAGCACTGGCAAAATGCCCCTCTCCAGCCTCCGAAGAAGAGGCTGCCCCTTAACCTGGGGAGCCTGCAGGAAGCAGCCCTGCTAAAGGCTTGTTGATGCTGGACTGGGAACGTTGCCTCTGCCCTTGGTATCTCCTCCAACTGGCATCCTCACCCCCACGGCGCCAGGCAGGGCTGCCAGGGAGCTGCCAGGCGTGGGCTGGGAGCAGAGGAGAAGGGCAAAGAGGAAATGCAGACAAAAAGCTCAGTGTTGGGATCTGGGTTAGCCCTCTGGAGCCCTAACGACAGAGCAGGCAACAGTGCACTTCAAACACTCCTTCAAGGGAGTGCCACTGCTGATTTCTGGCATATCCCTGCCCACCATCTGACTTTGCAGAGCAGCAGCTGTAAACATCTGGCAGATCCAGGCAGGGCCTTGCTCCCTAGAGACCAGAGGGAACTTGGGCACTCATTCTGTGCTACCCTTTCTCCTCCTTTTTTTTTTTGGGGTGTTTTTGTTTCTCCAGGCTTTTATCACTCTGCTTCTGGAGAGTCCTGACACTAAGTTAGTGAACTCTGGAGAGTCCTAGTGCTAAATTTACAAACAGGCAACTACCATTTTACAACTGAGTGTGGTGAAAACAGCCAATTGCTCCAAAAGCTCAGCCTGTAGTCATATAACACCTGGGGCATAAGCAAGTCACCAGGGCTCCTGCTGTCAGTGCCAGAGCTCAGAAAGGAACTTCAGATTTCTGCTTTTTCAGGACACATTCCTCACTTCCACCCTTTCCCTGTAGGGAAGAATTCTGTTTTCTGCTGAAAGTAAAAACCTAATGCAGATCAAGCTTAGTGTAGCTTTCACACTTTGTAGCACACTGGGATAAGCTTCTGGTGGAGAATAACACTGGCTTCCACCTAGTAACACATTAAAACTCCCCTCTATTTACAAACTGTGCTCTTTGAAAGGGTTTGGTTGCTCCAGCTCTCCTTCACAGAGCTGAAAAGTGCTGCTGCCTTGCTTGAGATGAAAAGGCAAACACTCCTCAGAGCTCTGCAGGCTGGAGAAAAGACCCAGCACAAAGAAATGCAGAGGGATGGATCTCGTGCGTGGGGGCAGCAGGAAAGATGCAGGACAGCAAAATCTGAGGGCAAATCATTAATGATGTCCCTTCCCTGTGCTGTGTCTGGAGGGAGTCTGACCAACCACCAGGGTGCCATACCTTTGGGAGACAGGAACATGGAAAACCTCTTCAAGTTGTCAGGCTGATTCCACTCATAGTTGTTCATCATGTACCGGTGGTCACCTGGGGGAGCAGAGCAGGCTGTGAGCTGGAGGAGGCAGTTACAAGGAGGCAGTTAAAAGGAGGCTGGAGGAGGCAGTTAAAAGGAGATTGGAGGAGGCAAAGGAGGCGGTTAAGAGGACTGGAGGAGGCAGTTAAAAGGAGGTAGTTAAGAGGGCTGGAGGAGGCAGTTAAAAGGAGACTGGAGGAGGCAGTTAAAAGGAGGCAGTTAAAAGGAGGCTGGAGGAGGCAGTTAAAAGGAGA